>JAWPHD010008715.1:0-111911 GCA_037043455.1 Cyrtodaria siliqua | reverse complement strand
CTAGCTCTGCAGCGAGACAGTAGTAACGCGTTTATAAACATATGTATTTACATATGTACCACCGAGTCCTACTACATGTGTATGGCGTACCACCGAGTCCTACTACAGATGTATTGCGTACCACCGAGTCCTACTACAATGTATGGCGTACCACCGAGTCCTACTACATATGTGTGGCGCACTACTGAGTCCTACTACATATGTATGGCGTACCACCGAGTCCTACTACATATGTGTGGCGCACCACATATGTATGGCGTACCACCGAGTCCTACTACAGATGTATGGCGTACCACCGAGTCCTACTACATATGTGTGGCGCACCACATATGTATGGCGTACCACCGAGTCCTACTACAGATGTATGGCGTACCACCGAGTCCTACTACATATGTGTGGCGTACCACCGAGTCCTACTACATATGTATGGCGTACCACCGAGACATACTACATATGTATGGCTTACCACCGAGTCCTACTACATATGTATGGCGTACAACCGAGTCTACTACATATGTATGGCGCACCACTGAGTCCTACTATATATGTATGGTGTACCACCGAGTCCTACTACATATGTATGGCGTAACCCCCGAGTCCTACTACATAAACTTATGTATGGCGTACCACCGAGTCCTACTATAAATGTATGACGTTTAACATCGTTGATATCGGGCGACCCACAAGTAACGCTGCGGTAACAGACACATTAAGTATGAGCGACAATGGCGACACTGGAATATAAACATGCATGTTAATCGTGGCGTGCTAGGCATAATGATATGCATTCCCAAACATATACCAAAGTAGGTAATTGCCTTATAACAGATCTTTTTATATCGCAAAAGGGGAATTTGCATATCAATTTCATTCACGATTTTGCCCCACAAAGATTTCATTATAGCAATAAAGATGGTTTAATGTCTTTTCACAAGTTAAAAGGGCACGTGGCAATCTTTGATTTTTTAAAAACTCCCGTTAGTTTTCTATACAATCCGAATATTTGTAAATTATTATTGAAGCGTAATTTGAATATTTCAAAACTTCTAAAATGTTATCACATAGATATTTATGCAAGCATGTTAAACATCAACATAATATTGGATTGATAAATCGAAATGCTAATTTTAAAGCATGAAGAGTGTCGTGGTCCCTTTAAGTTGTTATTTTAATCAAATACATGATTTATGTAAACAAGATTTATGTATACTTAAATCACCGACATTCTCCAGAGAGATAGAAGTTAAGAAAGGACTACTGTTTAAAATAGGGATCAGTTTCATTTTGTACAACTCGGATCGCATTCACTTCTTTCTGTGTTTACCGTTGATGTTTGTATGCGCTTGGCAAAATAAAGGTAACATAAACTTAACTATTATAACACTCACGGCTGCAGAACATCAACGAACATTTATATTAAAGGGACACATGGCAATCTTGAAGTCTTTGTCTTGAGCATTAAAATTAGCGTCTCGATTTATTAATCCGGTATCATTTTGACTTTAAAACTGCTTGAATATATTTAAATACAATTTTGAGTTTTCATTTATCATTTATAACTTTTCTTCATTATTCTACCATATAGGATTGAATATATTATTGGTGAAATGTAATCAACAGTAAGAAATATGCAAAATCAATTCGCTTTATACAATTCGTATAATTAATATTAATGATTGAACAAATGCAATGCAAGTAGAACAACTATTGGGGCGCCGCGAGTTTTTAAAAAATCGAAGTCGCCGTGTGTTTAGTATAGGTTAATATAGGGAATAACAACCAGTTAAACTCGCTGCAGTATAAGTATTATGTCCACAGAGAATAGATAATCATCTGCTGATCAGACCATTGAGGCACATATTGATACAAAGTTTGAGAGGGCCGGATTAAATTACTCGTATGTAATCGACGACATTGTACAGACGCCCGGGGGCTTTGACTACTGATGTACATACATGTACCACAAGTACAATTAGCTTTTGTATGAGGGACCAGGCAATATTTATCGGTGGTTTGAGGGGGTTGGGGGGGGGGGGGGGGGGGTGGGGACAGGTATTTTTTTGTCGTGAAAAACCATGGGACGATCCTTTTTTCCGCTTGCTTGCCATGGGACGTACACTGTTTTTTAAGTCAATTTTTCTACCCAAACTTTCAACAATACAAATATGGAAGCAGTGATCGTATCTATAAAATGGTGCTTAAGGACCTGGCAATATTTATATGGGCACTGGGACCGGTGCCAAATGGCATAGGACAGGTGGTACCTTTTTTCACGACAAACCATGGGACGATACCTTTTTTTTGGTTGTTTGTTTGCAATGGGACGTACAGTTTTTTTTATATAACATTTTTATTTGCACCGGTCCCAACCCCCGGATAATTATCGCCTGGTCCCTAAGTGTTACTACTGTTTCCTTTAACTTAAGGACGTTTAATACTAGAGGAATATTCGTATTACCATCGAGGATGTTTCAGTTTAAGACGTAAGCCTGAAAGGACAGTGTTCGTTTCGTAATGAACGTATGCGGTTTATATTCTAATGAAAAGAAAAGAAAATTTGCGTTTAAAACTAATTAGTGAGTGCCTGGCTTAAAATTATCGCTATTGTGAACAACTATATTTAGCGCTTTAATGTAAATAACTAGTTAGCGCTTTCATGAGATGCATTGTAAGTGCGCGAACAAAACCTCAAACTATCGCCCAGCGTAACATCAAACTTACATTTAAGAATGTTAACATTTTTAATTCAGTAGGCCAGCTACTCCTTGCTAGCGTAATGTGAATTGATATGTGTGTGACAAATCGACTGTTGAACGCACCTTGTTTAGATATTGTCATTAAGACATACGAAAACAATAAGCGGTCATGCTAAATAAGCGCGAGTTATCTGATACCTGGATTGTTAACTTGACAGTTATTAAAAAAAAAACTTGACATTTATACCATTTATATTGTGCTTCGATTGATTGGTAACATTGTTAAAAGTATAAACTATCAATGGATTCAATTTAAACGGATTCTTATTTGTGCTCAGACAATTTATAACAAAGGCAAAGCCAAGAGTATTTCTATCCATTCCTTTTTGTGGATTGTTATTAGACCAATAAATCGCAGAATTAACAATCGGATTCACGGATTAGATATAATGTTATTGTTGTTCACTGACCACAGGTCAGTCGGAAAAGCAGGATTATATGATTAAACGGTAGGGAATTTTAATAGGTGTGGATACAAAAGTAGTTATATATGAGAGTGGGTGAATATGACATTCGAGAAATATGTTTTAAGAAGAAATTAGAACTATGGATAAAGGTGTGAAAGAAAGCATTCAGAAATTTGAAAATAAAAAGGAATTTCATGAGGTGAAGTTAAAGACAAGTAAGTCGTTTAGAGAAGACAAAGAAGCATTAGACCAACGGTTGGAGAAGTACAGAAACATGTCCACCTCCGTCATGTCGGGTACCACACAACACAACGGGGACGGTGAAGATAATGGCAGTGTTGCGTCTAATGAAATTTCCAACATAACGAGTACTAATGAACCTTCTAGCATTGAGAGCATTGTTGTAGAGTTAAATCAGAACGATGCAAGTGATAAACAATCTAGTGATGTGCTTGTAAACAATACTGGAAATAATAACGAACATGCGAATGTGGCATTATTAGAAAAAAAAGAACATGCACATACCAATGGACATAAACTACAAACTGAAGGAACTCAGCCAAGAAAAAATGGTACAGTTCCCGATGGTAAACCTCAGGTTGACTTGCCCCCGACGCAAGTTTTGAATGGTAAACCCCCGACTGCCAAACTCCCCATGCAAGTGTTGAATGGACATCTTAGGGGCAGTATGACCCCAGAACCTAGGATAAAGTATGTCAGGGGGATTTACGAGAAGAATCCAAAGTTGACGGCCACATCAACGGATCATTTAGACAACATTTCACTGAAGGGACCCCATGGAAATCATGTTCAAATGTAAGTTTACTTTTCAGAATATTTCTTTGAGATTAGTTTGTTGCATGCTCCGTATTTTCTAAAGTAACTAGTATATAATTTAATTGGTGTTTTGTACTTCATGCAAAAATGGTAAAATGGTGGTGCTGGTGCGCCAATTGCTTTAATACATCTGCAAATACTAAGGGCTATTCCATTAAAACATACACGGGACCCAAGAAGGCACTTTTAAAATTGAACACCCACCCATAGATGAAACATTGAGTTTAACGAACCAAATTTCGGAAAAAGGGTTCATCCATAGATTTGTATTAAATTGCCTTCCTGGGATCCCTGGTATGTTTTTAAATGGAATAGCACTAACGTACTTCACGACCCATTACACATTTTGGAAACGACACATACTAAATGATAACGAAACAGTACTCATTTAGGAAACTACATATACTAAATGGTATACGACACATTACACATTTTGGAAACGACACGTACTAAATGATAACGAAACAGTACTCATTTAGGAAACTATATATACTAAATGGTATACGACCCATAACACATTTTGGCAACGACGCATACGAAATGATAACGAAACAGTACTCATTTAGGAAACTACATATACTAGATGGTATACGACACATTATTTATTTTGGAAACGACAGTACTAATAAATAAACGATACATTACGCATGTAGTAACCAATTATAATTTAATAAGCGACACGTTATTCAATAAGGAACCGACACAACTAAATGCTATATAAACGAAAAATTCTAGTTTTATATAAACTATTTTGCTATAACATGTATAAGATTGAATTACATGAAACCAATCAATGCTTAAAGTAACTGGTATGATATAGAGGGATCTCAGGCTTGAACAAGGCTGAAGCTCTCTAAATATACTGAACAAAAAAAGCACATAAAATGCATGTCCATTCCATAGACGAGATACGAAGCCGTGTATTATCGGGGTCAGTGATAACGTGACATGAATATGACACTTAATAATGCTACAAAGTCGGTGATAAAAGTAAAGCAAATCTGTTGGGAACATACTTGTGTAGGTTTTCGAAAATCGTTCTCATTTTTGTTTGATAATAACAATGTTTTGTAAACGCATTTTAGCAGTTCACAGACAGAATGGGAAATACCAAACATTAATTTTGTTCAAAGCAACACGTTTGTATAACGAAATACTTTTGTTTTTTATTATATGGTAGGTAATTCTGATACTTCGCTTAAACAATAACAAAATATTTTTTTTTTTTAAAAATCACATCCTTACCTAGTATTTCTAAAAGCTTCAAACAATTATTTCAAATGTTCATATGTTTTAATCTCTGTCCTTAAAAAGTCGCGCTTGTTCAGTATACATGGGCGTAAATGGGAGTTTGCACTACTATCGTATTGTGCCGTAATTACTAGATTGTTGATGTAGATTTAACCAAGTATGAATGTAGAATCCTAATTTAGTTTGTCAAACTGCGTTAATGTCAGTCGGTAGGCCTTACACAGCAGCACGAAGCTGGGGTTTCAACTGTTTTGTGACAGGGCTGTAATTAAGGGTAGTTTATTGTAAACTGTAACACTATCCACAAGTGTGACAATAATAGTGGAAATAATAGAAGCATGGTATAAAGTTGTGTCACAACATATAGTATAGGAGAGAAGATAAATGGCAAACAAATGTCAAATTGACATTTCAGCATCGAACTGAAACTGTTCTAGTATGTAGAGCAATGCAGTTGATACTTTTAAGGATATTTCAGCATTAACATTTGCGAAGCATTATTGGATATAAATGTACAATTCCAGTACACAAGGAAGCGTATTTGTGATTAAAAAGCAACACCACTAAAATAATAACTCTTAAAAATTAAAAAATAAGCACTGCGAATTTATTTAGTGAGTGAAATAGTTTAATTGTCCTGTAAGTTGCATGGCATGTTTCTTTGTCCAATAAACTTGTACGGTTAATTGTATCATGATCTACTTTGCCCTGATGCCATGACGTTTTAATTGTCCAGTAAATGTGTAATAGTACTATTAGTTGCATGACCTATTTTATCACCATGTGTCATTAATATAAATTTGTACTGTTAGTTGCATGACCTTCTTTGCCACGACGTTGTTGTTGTTGTTGTTGTTAATTCTAAGTTTTTAAGTCCCTCCGCCAACTAAAACGCCTGGAGAACCCTGGTCGCTATGGGCACAATAGAGTCTGGACTTCTTCTTTGCCACGACGTCCATAAACACGTGTGGGACATCACAAACATAAAAGTGTTGGTAATGGGGGTACCGAATTGAAACGTTCGTCACGATGTTCATTGTCCAAAAAGAAAAAAAGACGAAAAGAAGAAATGGTCATTCTCACCTAAGTCAAACACTCAGTGACTACGTTACCATGACTCCTCGATGTCCAGAAAACTGAAGAACAATGCATTTATTAATTGACCAATAAAAGAAAGCCACTCATTGTTACAAGCGTAAATGCCGCCATTGGGAACAGTTAACGAAACATGCACTATATGTTGTGCTTGCATATTGTGGTAGTGTACTATTGCATGTGGTAAATCTTAGTTAATTTGGAGAAAAAAAGCACTCTTCCAATAGTCAGCGAACACTTCCTGCCCGTTCTATCCTGCGCATTGGTCACACTATTAGATTAGTTATGTGTACTGATTCAAGAGACAGTACATAAAGTATTTCAAAATATAAATAATCACAAGGTTAAATACAAACAAATCATCCGACACCACACGCATAAAAGGGTTGAAAATAGGGGTACCGCATTGGAACGGTAGATGGCAAACAGGCTGCTGGGTTTAAACCAGGTTCAAGGGTGCGCCAAACATCACTCTTACCCTACATGACAGTGTAGATAAAGAAATCCTCTCCATGCTTTATCCTCTAGCAAACTGGTCAGCATTAATAGGAAATATAACACAAAGATGATCATGTATATATGAATATAGCGAAACAAATGCCTATAATGCCACATAGTTAGTACCCATTGACTTGGCAGAATTCAGGATTTAGGTAGCCATCATCATAGAGCCAATCTGTCGAATCATCGCAAATCAATTAGGAAAGCATAGTGGCGAACTGTTAATGGGCTAACCAATATGATAGGGTCCTAACATCTTATTATATATTATATATTTTCTAGTAAGTTCGATATAGATTGCATGAACGTGATTATGATCAAGGATCTTATCACCATAGAATCCAGGTTGTAATAGTCCTTTAACGAGACATTTTCTTTAGCCAGAGCATCACAACGGTTCCCCTTGTACGATTAGGGACACGGAAATATGAGAATGGGAAAGAAATGTAATGTAATGGTCTATGTAAATTGTACTGTGTATATGTCTTCTAAAAGTTGATTGTTATTTAAGAAAACTATTTAATATTACATATTTTTCTAAAGTAGGTATAACAGTCAAACGGGAAATGTAGCTTCGCAGAACACAGTCAACCCAAAATACGCATTAAGACAAACAACACTTACAATTTTAATGAAAGGCGAATATTGTAAACTAGTTTGAACAGTATCAGTGTGTATACAGTAATGCCATATCTGACCTGCGCACAAAAAAAATGTCAATTATAGTATGACCCATTTCCTTAGGTATATTATTACTGCTTGAGTGTATCAGTTATTTCAAAAATGCTGGTGAACTTTGGAATATTGTACCTGATCATGGTCGGTAAACAGACGATACATGTTTACAGAAGCGTCATGTTTTGGGGAGTAGATCGGTCACTGTTTTGGGGAAGAAGTTCTTTGGCACTGTTGTTTGCCTCTCGTCAGAGTCAAGATATGTTTTTTGGCATTGTTTATAGTCAGTTGTTGCCTCTTGTCAGAGTCGGGGGAAGGGGGGGTGGGGGAGTGGGGTCGTGGGGGATGGGTGGATGGGGGGATCCTTTGGCACTTTTGGCCTTTTTTTTACAGTCAGTTGTTTGCCTCTTGTCAGAGTCAGGGTAGGAGAAACTCTGGTGGAAGGAGTTGACTGGCGATGTTAAGAAATGATTGTAACTGGCTGTAAATAAACTCGAAAAATAATCTTACAAAATATGCTTTTATTGTTTTGAAACCCAATCCTGTGGCCACTTTAAAATAATGAAACAAATGTATTCAGGATAATAGTCACGAGGAAAAACACTAATAAACAATAGGTAGTATATGAAAATAGCTGAGAGTCTGATATTTGTCGTTTTAAATGGCTTACTGACACGCAACGCCAACTGAAATTGAATTGAACATTCGTGGGTCAGTTTTAAAGTATCACCAGGCTTTTGTAGTGGTTTGGGGGTTCGACATAAAGTTGATAAAAAGTATATGTTTGGTCCTAAAGAGCCAAAATAGAAGGAATGAGCCTTGCCATGGCTCCTTATTTACAGAGAAATGAATGCTGCACAGTAACATGTGCTAACTTAGGCTACCAGGTTTAATTTGAGCATTTTAATCCCGATTTCTTTCAAATCTATGATGTACCTCGCCTAATATTCATCAAACTATTGAGCACAAGAATCGGACTCGACTTATCATTTCTAATTTTTTAATTCCAAATAAAAACAATTTTACAAGAAAATTACTATATTTACTTACTGAAACGAGTAATTTTAAAGGTAATTTAACAGAAATTGTCTGAAAATTAGAATTCTTACCTATAATTTTGTGTTGATAGGGTTTGCAAAATAATGAGATTTTGAGTCTGAGTCTGATTCTTGTGCTCAAACATTTGATGAATTTAGGCCCTGAACAACACGGGCATCACACACTATTCTGATTATTATGACCTTTTTATCATGAATTGTTTTTTTAAAAAATTAAAATCTTTTTATTATTTTTTATTTTTTTATAAAAAGCCTGATATTCATCTTTAATTGCATTTTATTTTAATGTAAGACTTAAAAACAAGAAGAGACAAGAATTTTAAAAATGCATGTTTACTTTTTACTGTAGAAGGTGTGTTATACTATCCGGGCAATTTCACGCGAGTCCAGTCATGTGTCATCAACTCGTATCCTTCTTGAATAAATTAAATGATCTACAAAACTTGTAAACAAGTAACCACCTTGTTTGACAGAATATTTCATTTAATATTAAACTGATAGTATACCAAGTCATTTAATGAAACGTTTGAAGCGATAAACCTCAATGGTCTGTCACCTGTTTCATCACTTACTGTCGTAAAAAGGTAAAAAGCGTACGACGAAATCCTGAATCATAACACCATTAACATAAAACGAACATTACCTCAAATAGGATGAACACATTAATGGCTTTTAATATGTTTTCACTTTTCGTATATATATATATTACAACAGCAACAAAAATAAAAGCAAAAAAATTAAATACTGACTGCATAATATAAATACAAATATAACACAGCCGTCACTAAAAAAACACGTCACGCCACCCCACCGGCACCCTATTCCGACCGACCGATTGCTCTCTATAATAATAATAATAATAATAATAATAAATGCTTTGTTTAATGATGGTAACTCAATCTTGTTCTCCCTTGAGGCCATCAAATGAAGAAACATGTAACACACACACACACACACACGGTTATATACATACAATATTATACAATTCTAAATACACATATAACACAGCCGTCACTAAAAAAACACGTCACGCCACGTCTCTCTCTCTCTCTCTCTCTCTCTCTCTCTCTATATATATATATAATATATATATATTACGTATCAACGGACCAACTGGTGCATTTTTCATCCATGTTAAGCCTAGGTTAAAGGCATTGAAGGCAACCTGAACGAATTATGGGTATTCATCAGAATAAAAAATAAAATCATAATGCAGTTCAGTTAAGTGGTTCATATTGCTATCCGATGGACAATATAAATGTAAGTATTTTCAAAACAGCATATTGTTTTACTCGCGATAAAGATTCTGCTTTGGAAACTATCTCGCCTCTCACCGCTGCGGGTTCGAATTCCACTGAGAGATCCACTTGTAAGTGAGGAAAGTGTCGATTCTTACGGTAGGTGGGAGGTATACAGTAATGGTTCTACCCAGGAAAAAGTGGTGATCTGCCTCCTACACGAAACAAATCGCAAATATATAATGCAAGTACTTGTTTACCAATGTTGTTTAACCCGCACACAATATCAGACAACTATTGCAAACATAATGTTGTTTTACTCGCAGCATTTTACAAAAATACATGTTCTCAGCGGTAAGACCGACATTATCACAACTTACGTGACAACAATCCACCAATCGTATAGTTAACAAACGGTTCCGTTGTGACACTCTGACACGCCAGAATGTGAGACAGACGACATTTGGCAAGCTACAGCTAGAAAAAAACAAGGTAGGCATAGGCCTTAGGCTTCTGGGGATCTGGACCTATGGGACGTGATCGGAAGACTAGACATGGGGGACTTGGTCGGGGAGCCTGGACCTGGGGGATTTGGTCTGGGGTCTGGGCCTATGGGACGTGGTTTCGGAGACTGGACATGGAGGGTTTAGTATAGGGGTCTGGAACTAAGTTTAAATCGTAGACTCGTGCGATATACCATATTTATTAAAGTTGTTTGTCTTTATTTCAGGCAAAAGGCTGTTATTCAAAAACCTGTAGTTTACAATCAAGCTGGTACGTATAGTTTAAACTATTTTCTGAAATTCACTAGCGACGGAAACGGATACACGTGTTGTATTTCTTCAGACTTATCAGAACTAAAACGGTTCGATTTGAAAAATTGTTGACTTTTGGTCTTTTGTAAACTTCGTACATATTAATTGAAAAATTGTTTTGTTTGTGATCGAAGGACATTGTTTTATGATGTAAGGAGATGATTTTCAATTGTCTGTAAGTCTGGGAGCACTATGAGCAATATATGACTAACAAATGTATTTTTTTTATTTTTACAACAACAAAACTTTTACCGGACCGTATAGGAGGTTCATTTGATAATCTAAGAAATGGAAGGACAGTTTTATTATTTATTTGTTTCGATGGTAATACCAATAACCCCAGATAGACTCATGACCCTTAATACCGGGTAAGGTGTGCATGTCATGGGTTAATAATCAAAATGTCAAAGCACGTTGATTACCATCAGTAGTTTTCCATAATTACGTGTATGCGTATAAAACAACCACATTTTAGAATAAATATTACCACATTTTGCGTTAAACAACCTTTCAGTATAAAGGTCACCGTAACTTCCGTAAAAAGGGACAGCTGTTGCCATTTCTAACATCATGAATCAGATATTAAAGGCAGTATACTGCCAAATAATGCATATTTTACAAAATCCAGTACAATGTGTATGTAAAGCTGTTTGATATTGTCTTCCTTATCGCCATTTTGAATTGAATCATTTGAAGCTTCCTCAGATTTGCATATTTTAATTTTGCATCCAACAATCTTTGCAGGTAATAGGTGAATGTTCATTATTTTATAAACATAACACATCGGTTGAATCTGGAACAAAGGCGTGTTGCGAAATTTTGAAGTTTAGTTACTTTAATACATGTTGAAAAAAACAAAAGAAAACATTTTTGTTTTGAAATAACAATAGGACAAAGAAGAACTATTATTATCTTAATTATATAAAGAGGCATCAGTCAAAACACTAGTTTCAGCGAGGTGATTAACATTTGTTTACTCATTAGTATGATGTATCGACCTACACTACCATAGTAAGAGTTTGTCGTTTTAAAGTTCCCCTGTCATGTTTTGTTTCATGAACATGTTTATGTTTATTTAAATCGAAATCAATTCCCTACAATAGATATTTACAATTCACATATTGCAATATCTGTGAAAAGCGAGAATAAGATTTTATTTGATGACGTAGAAAACTTTGAACAGGTAAAATAATCCACAGGTAAATGTATTTATCAATTATCTGGCAATACTTTTGCAGCTATACAATTCAGATTTACCTCACACGCAGTGGTAAAAGTTGTATCTACGTCATGCAAATAATACTTATTTTTACATACAACTTAGTCATGTTAGTAGCGGTTTTAAATACATGTTTCTCTCCGGGACTATCAAGAAATGTTCATATGATGTGTAAGAGTTTAATTTGTTAATTGATAATACTAAAAAAAGGGCGGCCATTCATCTTTAACCACGTTGTGTCGACTCTGTCTGGTATTTCATTATTTACAACAACCAAAGGGCTAAACGTCCTGGGTGCTGTGCAGAAACACAGATGGGTATCGATATACAGAAACCGCGGTTTTGTAAAATAGAGACTCCAGTTTTAGTCATGAACCTAGTCTTCAGCATTGTCTGCATTTGGCGCATTTGCACTTGGCGCATAACAATTTCTTTTACGTAGGTTTCAGAGCGTTAACTTAGATTTATAGTCGAAACAGCTCCCGCCTCAGTTTTTAATCGTAAACGTTTACAACATTAAATCCTATGAACCACAGTTTCTGTCTCACAAATCTGTCTCACAAAGAAACATTGCAAAACTGCTGTTTGATTGTTATATATATATATAACATATATGATTGGTCCCAATTATGTTTTGTGCACTTCTCCTTCAGTGCCAGTGGTACCGTCGGCGGCAGTGACCAGTATCCCAGCAGACGGCAATTTGTACACGTTCAGCGTCGAGCAGATGGTCACAGTATTTCGTCTGCTGCAAATTCCAGAAGACCTTCTTTCTAGACTCCATCGGGGCAAAGTTGACGGGAAGAGGCTCTCGGTGTTTACCGACAAGGAACTGGGAACTCTAGGAATGAAGAACCCCATTATAATATACTTTCGTGACAGAAGTGTTTCAAGGGCAAAACAGAAACCGAAATTTATGTTGTGATCTTGTTTAAAGTATTATCTGCAACAATGCAGATTTTAGAAAGGTATAGAATAGCTGGAAGTGCACATTACTGGAGCAATACTGTGGGAGATTTGTGTAAATACATGTAATGCATTTTTGTAACTACCAAGTATGGAATAGGATCAGCATAATCATACTGCTCAAAACTGCATGACATCAATTGGGTAATAAAGCATGTTAACGTCGTTAATACAACCCGTTATGCATGCCATCAGTTGACAACCCATTATGCATGCCATCAATTGACAACCCATTATGCATGCCATCAATTGGGTAATACAACATGTTAACGTCGGTAATACAACCCATTATGCATGCCATCAATTGACAACCCATTATGCATGCCATCAATTGGGTAATACAACATATTAACTTAGGTAATACAACTCAATAATTTGAGTAATCTAAGTTATTAACTTGAATTAATATATCATCTTGGGTAACATGTTAAAATATCAAGGTGTGTAATACAACATATTAACTTGGGAAACATAACATTAACGTGAGTTATACATCAAATAAGCTGCAGTTTTCCTTTTCTTGTGCACAGTGAACATATTCAGCAGTTTAGCAAGAAAGCTAAATGGTCCTATATCCGGTTGTGCAAAGAAACTGTATAGTGGCATAGTAACATTATTTGTTTCAGTATGGTGCAAAACTATTTTACTAAATTGATATGTCAACGTGTTTGTATGAATTGCAGGTGATAACCTTTTTTTCTTTCGTGTACGGCCAGTATAGGGTATTGTATATAATATTAACCTTTACGTTTCGGATACCGGATCTGGACTCGGCGCGCGCCCCACTAAAATCCCTTAAGCATTGGTTAAAACCATTCTTCCAGATTTTAGTTCGGTGGGGCGTGCGGGCACCATGTCCGCTCCTGGGTCAGCCTCTTAATTTATGCACCATAGTGTACGTTCATTTTATAATAATATTTAATGTTTATTATATATTTACAATATAAGTTAGGGGAGGTAATGCATATATGCGCAGAAAACCATACATACTAGAATTATTGTATACACACAGTATAAACACAGAATAGTTAACCGTGTGTATTAAATGTATCACAACAACAGATTAACAAATTAAAACATGGCATTTCATGCTGAATGTTTGAAATACCGTTGTTTATTTTGGCTCGCCCATTTTAGTAGAGAGGGAGATATAGAGATGACTTCCGATGGTGAAGGCGGGGCCACCGTCAACACTTGGTTAAACGTTTTGGTTAACGTTTGTTCGAAATGATATCTAAATACATATTATCGTCAGCTTGTCTTTTTTTTGAATGCATACTGCCACGTTGGCGTTATGCATGCATACTGCCAGGTTGTCGTTTTGAATGCATACTGCCACGTTGACGTCATACATACTGTCAGGTTGTCGTTTTGAATACATACTTCCAGGTTGACGTTATGAATACATACTGCTAGGTTGTCGCTATGAATACATACTGCTAGGTAGTCGCTATGAATACATACTGCTAGGTTGTAGCTATGAATACATACTGCTAGGTTGTAGCTATGAATACATACTGCTAGGTTGTCGTTATGAATACATACTGCTAGGTTGTATGAATTCATACTGCTAGGTTGTCGCTATGAATACATACTGCTAGGTTGTAGCTATGAATACATACTGCTAGGTTGTAGCTATGAATACATACTGCTAGGTTGTCGCTATGAATACATACTGCTAGGTTGTAGCTATGAATACATACTGCTAGGTTGTCGTTATGAATACATACTGCTAGGTTGTAGCTATGAATACATACTGCTAGGTTGTAGCTATGAATACATACTGCTAGGTTGTCGTTATGAATACATACTGCTAGGTTGTAGCTATGAATACATACTGCTAGGTTGTAGCTATGAATACATACTGCTAGGTTGTAGCTATGAATACATACTGCTAGGTTGTCGCTATGAATACATACTGCTAGGTTGTAGCTATGAATACATACTGCTAGGTTGTAGCTATGAATACATACTGCTAGGTTGTAGCTATGAATACATACTGCTAGGTTGTCGTTATGAATACATACTGCTAGGTTGTAGCTATGAATACACATACTGTCAGGTTGTCGTTATGAATACATACTGCTAGGTTGTCGCTATGAATACATACTGCTAGGTTGTAGCTATGAATACATACTGCTAGGTTGTCGTTATGAATACATACTGCTAGGTTGTAGCTATGAATACACATACTGTCAGGTTGTCGTTATGAATACATACTGCTAGGTTGTCGTTATGAATACATACTGCTAGGTTGTCGTTATGAATACATGCTGCTAGGTTGTCGTTATGAATACATGCTGCTAGGTTGACGTTATGAATACACATACTGTCAGGTTGTCGTTATGAATACATGCTGCTAGGTTGTCGTTATGAATACATACTGCTAGGTTGTCGTTATGAATACATGCTACCAGGTTGTCGTTATGAATACATACTGCTAGGTTGTCGTTATGAATACATACTGCTAGGTTGTCGCTATGAATACATACTGCTAGGTTGTCGTTATGAATACATGCTGCCAGTTTGTCGTTATAAATACATACTGCTAGGTTGTCGTCATGAATACATACTGCTAGGTTGTCGCTATGAATACACATACTGTCAGGTTTTCGTTATGAATACATACTGCTAGGTTGACGTTATGAATACATGCTGCCAGTTTGTCGTTATGAATACATACTGCTAGGTTGTCGCTATGAATACACATACTGTCAGGTTGTCGTTATGAATACATGCTGCTAGGTTGACGTTATGAATACACATACTGTCAGGTTGTCGTTATGAATACATGCTGCTAGGTTGTCGTTATGAATACATACTGCTAGGTTGTCGTTATGAATACATACTGCTAGGTTGTCGTTATGAATACATGCTGCCAGTTTGTCGTTATGAATACATACTGATAGGTTGTCGCTATGAATACACATACTGTCAGGTTGTCGTTATGAATACATGCTGCTAGGTTGACGTTATGAATACACATACTGTCAGGTTGTCGTTATGAATACATGCTGCTAGGTTGACGTTATGAATACATACTTCCAGGTTGACGTTATGAATACATACTGCTAGGTTGTCGCTATGAATACATACTGCTAGGTTGTAGCTATGAATACATACTGCTAGGTTGTCGCTATGAATACATACTGCTAGGTTGTAGCTATGAATACATACTGCTAGGTTGTAGCTATGAATACATACTGCTAGGTTGTCGTTATGAATACATACTGCTAGGTTGTAGCTATGAATACATACTGCTATGTTGTAGCTATGAATACATACTGCTAGGTTGTCGCTATGAATACATACTGCTATGTTGTAGCTATGAATACATACTGCTAGGTTGTAGCTATGAATACATACTGCTAGGTTGTAGCTATGAATACATACTGCTAGGTTGTCGCTATGAATACATACTGCTAGGTTGTAGCTGTGAATACATACTGCTAGGTTGTCGTTATGAATACATACTGCTAGGTTGTAGCTATGAATACACATACTGTCAGGTTGTCGTTATGAATACATACTGCTAGGTTGTCGTTATGAATACATACTGCTAGGTTGTCGTTATGAATACATGCTGCTAGGTTGTCGTTATGAATACATGCTGCTAGGTTGACGTTATGAATACACATACTGTCAGGTTGTCGTTATGAATACATGCTGCTAGGTTGTCGTTATGAATACATACTGCTAGGTTGTCGTTATGAATACATGCTACCAGTTTGTCGTTATGAATACATACTGCTAGGTTGTCGTTATGAATACATACTGCTAGGTTGTCGCTATGAATACATACTGCTAGGTTGTCGTTATGAATACATGCTGCCAGTTTGTCGTTATAAATACATACTGCTAGGTTGTCGTCATGAATACATACTGCTAGGTTGTCGCTATGAATACACATACTGTCAGGTTTTCGTTATGAATACATACTGCTAGGTTGTCGTTATGAATACATGCTGCCAGTTTGTCGTTATGAATACATACTGCTAGGTTGTCGCTATGAATACACATACTGTCAGGTTGTCGTTATGAATACATGCTGCTAGGTTGACGTTATGAATACACATACTGTCAGGTTGTCGTTATGAATACATGCTGCTAGGTTGTCGTTATGAATACATACTGCTAGGTTGTCGTTATGAATACATACTGCTAGGTTGTCGTTATGAATACATGCTGCCAGTTTGTCGTTATGAATACATACTGATAGGTTGTCGCTAGAATACACATACTGTCAGGTTGTCGTTATGAATACATGCTGCTAGGTTGACGTTATGAATACACATACTGTCAGGTTGTCGTTATGAATACATGCTGCTAGGTTGACGTTATGAATACATACTTCCAGGTTGACGTTATGAATACATACTGCTAGGTTGTCGTTATGAATACACATACTGGCAGGTTGTCGTTATGAATACATGATGCTAGTTTGTCGTTATGAATACACGCTGCCACGTTGACGTTATGAATACATGCTGCTAGGTTGACGTTATGAAAACATACTTCCAGGTTGACGTTATGAATACATACTGCTAGGTTGTCGTTATGAATACACATACTGGCAGGTTGTCGTTATGAATACATACTGCTAGGTTGTCGTTATGAATACACATACTGGCAGGTTGTCGTTATGAATACATGCTGCTAGTTTGTCGTTATGAATACATGCTGCTAGTTTGTCGTTATGAATACATGCTGCTAGTTTGTCGTTATGAATACATGCTGCCACGTTGACGTTATGCATACATACTGTCAGGTTGACGTTATGCCAGTTTGTTGTTATGATACAAACTACAGGGTTGTCGTTATGAATACATACCGTCATGTTGTCGTTTTGAATGCATACCGTCATGTTGTCGTTATGAATACATACCGTCATGTTGTCGTTTTGAATGCATACCGTCATGTTGTCGTTATGAATGCATACCGTCATGTTGTCGTTTTGAATGCATACCGTCATGTTGTCGTTATGAATGCATACCGTCATGTTGTCGTTTTGAATGCATACCGTCATGTTGTCGTTTTGAATACATACCGTCATGTTGTCGTTTTGAATGATACTTCCAGATTGTCGATATGAATACGTACTGCCAGTTTGTCGTTATGAATACAAACTACAAGGTTGAAGTTACGAATACATACTGTCAGGTTATCGTTATGCATATATACTGCCAGGTTGTCGTTTTGAATGCATACTTTCATGTTGTCTTTATGAATACATACTGTGAGGTTGTACTTGTCAATACATACTGCAAGGTTGTCGTTATGAATGCATATGGCAATGTTGACTTTATGAACACATATTGCAAGGTGAATGCTATGAATACATACTGTCTGCTTGTCGTTATTTATACATACTGTAAGGTTGACGTTATGAATATATACTGCCATGGTGACTTTATAAATGCATGCTGTCGTCTGGTTTTCATGATGAATACATACTGCCAGATTGTAGATGTGACTGCATACTGTCGTCGGGTTGTTTTTATGCCTGCATATTGTCTGGTTGTCGTTATGATTACATACTGCAAGGTTGACATTATGAATACATGCTGCATGGTTGACATTATGGATACATACTGCAATGTGTCGTTATGAATACATATTGTCAGGTTGTAGTTATGAATACATACTGCAAGGTTGTCTTTTTGAGTACATACTGCCAGGTTGGCGATATGAATACAAACTGCATGGTTGTCTTTATGAATACATAATGCCAGGTTGTCGATATGAATACATACTGCCAGTTTGTCGTTATAAAAACATACTCCCAGGTTGTCATTACGATAACATACTGCCAGGTTGTCTTATGAATACATACTGTGAGGTTGAGGGTGCTCATTGTTGGTTGTGTTTTGAGGGCTGGATCAGTGATTACCGATTCATAAATACATTAGTTAGAGCTGCTTCCAATGCGAGGTAGAGGATACACGTACATCCATGTTGTATATATATATAAACTGCAATACCTAAATAAGATACCATTGCGAAGGGCGTAGCAGTCATGTTCAGTTATTTTTTTATGACATAGTGTGTCCATATTCCTAATAATAAACAGATAGGAAACTGCTTAGCAGCCAAAATATCACGTGGCACCTTACACCTTTCCTTCGTATTCATGTCTTAAATATGTATTGATTTTGATGAGAATATATTCAAAATATGCATAACGAATTACAAAACAGGATTATCTTAATTTATGTTTATTTGCAATATCAGACATTTTAAGAAAACAAGCTGTTTAAAGTAAAACATATCAACATGTTTGTGTTTTCTCTTAAAAATCAAAGGATACTTCCAGTTGATCTCCTTTTACTTTCCTCAAAATGGTTAATTAAGAAATACCATAACTTTTTTGGTAGGTTTTGACATAAATAAAACCTATCCTTTATGGATTTTAAGGGGACACTCGCCTGGTTGAATCAGTAGAAAACTGAATAATACGTCCCACTTTCTAATTTTCTGTCGAATGCGAAAATTGTAAATTGATGGTTTCCCTCCTGTGTATATTATAATAACGAAACACATGGTAACACGAGAAGAGAAAACATTATTAATGGTATATACTTCCTTTGAATACTTTTTTCTTTTCAAAACGACACAAATCTAATTATGAAGATATCTTCAAATCTGTGGGACTCCTTTTCAAGCAGTGGGTCTAGCCGCTGTGTGCTTTTGACGATACACAATTTATCAGGTAGATTTTGATTGTGCCGCTTCACTTATATTGTGATACGTGGTCAGGTGTGTGCGCACTGCCTCGTATTTTTGTCGATAACTGAATGAATTGAGCCATGAACAGTTTAACACAATAATTGCTTTATTCTCGACTATGCACAGCATTCACGACTTTCGTAGGTGTTGCCGCTAATTCAAATTGTATGTACCTGCAAGTGCCTTAGTTGTGGATTTTAACCTAAAGTTAGCATCTTCCTTGTAAAATTAATGTAACGTTTTACAAGCTACAGACGACAAATGACACATTTCTCACCAGATGACAAGTTCTGTGGATTTAGACGACAATCGTAACTAGGGGAAAGCACGTGAAAGTTAAAAAAAAATGGAACAAGTGCAGTTGATTAATATGAAGCAATATACGCTTGACAAACTATCCGTGAACGGAGGATCAACCCAACAACGAACGAACACAAATGGCGCGACAAACGGAAGTGCCAAGCACGAGTCACCGACGTCACCGACGTCACCGACATACCAGAACGGCTTCATGGGTAAAACAGGATACGGAGACTGGGACAGGTAACGTTGCCATGATTACACTATTTTTATATGTTGGTCTCTTAAATGTTTTTAAATAATGAATACTAGTTCATTTGTAACTTGTTATAAATAAATACAATGTGTAATAGTTCTCTATATAACAGTTTTCGGTCAATGGGAGTCGAGAACATTTGAAAAATATCGTTCGTGTTCGTATTCGGTTTGTAACGCCCCGTGTAGTTCCGGGGGCCCCGTTTGGTTACGGGGCAAAGAATAGGGCCACTGCAGATCCCGTTGAAGGGGAAGGCAGAGGGGTAGAACCCCTCCAAATTAATGTTCATTTTTTGTTCATATGTTATCTCGATGTACATAGAGGATGAGCCTGGCATGTTCATTCCTGTTAGGCGTCATATAACCTTTCATGTGTTGGTGCGCCTTAAAACCCCAATTCAGTTCAGTTCGTTTTGTAACATGTGATTAAAAAAATCGCGTCTCACCCGGGACGAACCATTTAACTCTATTATACTGCACAATCGCTCTACATTTACAACATATCTAGAAACAGTATGCTCCAAACAATTAAGAAGTGGTATAACAAAAATAAGATTATCCGCTCATTGTTTAAGAATATAAACAGGGAGATACTCAAGAGGGAGAACAGAGAGAAACGAATGGAGAGATCTGTAACTAATGTTGTAATAGCTTGTAGTTCAATCCATTTGCATATGTTTCTATGAATATTGTGATGTTGAATTGATGTATTGTAACATATCTGCAATAAAATATTATTAAACTAATTAAACTAGAAACGAAAGAGTGTGCGAAATTTGTAACACTAACGATATTGAAGACCATTTATCTGTTCCCGGTTACATACAACTTCCACCAAACTGATATTTTAATTATACATATACATGCGGACGACTGGAAGCGTTCCTCACGATGCTCCCGGATTAGTCCCGAAATGTAAGACCTAAACTTCCAACTGAGCTATCGAGATATTGAGGTATCGAGATATCGAGGACACGCGGTTGGAAAATAGCTTTTCATAATAACGTGTCTGTTTTATGGTGTTTTACGTCATTTTCAACACATGTAAGGTTATATAATTATGGCGGTGGAGGCAGATCACCCACTTTTCCTGGGTAGAACTAGTACTGTACACCTCCCACCATCCGTAAGAATCGACACTTCTTCACTTACAAGTCGAGCTCCCAGTGGGATTCGTACCCGCAGCGGTGAGAGGCGAAGGTTTACAACGCAACGTCGTTAACCATTCGCAACCTACAATAAACGTGTTACCTGTAATATGAAAAATAATATTTAGTTCCTGTTCTCCCTCCCTCCCTCCCTCCCTCCCTCCCTCCCTCTCTCTCTCTCTCACTCACTCACTCACTCACTCACTCACTCACTCACTCACTCACTCACTCACTCACTCACTCACTCACTCACTCACTCTCTGTCTCTGTCTCTGTCTCTGTCTCTGTCTCTGTCTCTGTCTCTGTCTCTGTCTGTGTCTCTGTCTCTGTCTCTGTCTCTGTCTCTGTCTCTTTCTCTTTCTCTCTCTCTTTCTCTTTCTCTTTCTCTCTCTCTCTCTCTCTCTCTCTCTCTCTCTCTTTTATGGGGCATATCGCATCGCTGCCTCCTTTCCTTCTGAGGCTTCCTGGTACTAGTATACTTCATTAAACCGTGTTAAACCGAGGTATAAAATCCCCATTTAGTATTCAGGTACGCCGACAGGGTCATTATTTATTTGCATTACTGCATATAGTTGGAAGCTCCGACAAAGCTAACTTTTAATGTTTACACTAATCTAGAAGATACTGAAAAACAATATTGGTTTTACTGTCAAAATCGTGGTGTCGTCATTGTTTATGAATAAATAAGGAATTCAAGATGTACATAATTCCAAAGGAAAAGGCAATACAAAATATAAAAAGCCAATAATTAAACAAGTTTCACGGGGATTGGATTTCAAAATCGAAATTCTACACATTCAAGGCTTTCAATAAATTCTGCAGTTGTATACAAAGTATTGGAAATTATATTAATTCTCAGTGATTAAATTGATAAAAATCAATTTTGAGATCGGTAAATGATTTTGTCAATGTATTGGAGTATGTTGCCCCAAGTATAATGTTCATTGGAAAACATGACTGTTTGTAGAATAATCATCAAGTACATTCATATCATATGTTATTCATTCGAGTAATTCCGTGGTCGAGATGGTAAAGAGACCGAGTTTGAAATATTTTCGCCATTCACCACTGTGGGCTCGAATCCCACTGGGAGATCGACTTGTAAGTGTCGATTCTTACGGATGGCGAGAGTTACACAATAGTGGTTCTACCCAGGTGGGCGGTCTTCCTCCACCACTCTACATAGCCTAAAATGTGCTGGAAAATGACGTTAAATCATATTCCATTATGTGCGGAGAATTGTTTTACGCAAGAATGCATTTGATTGCGTGATACAATGTAAATCTGATACACATGGGTTGATATTCATTTCTAAAACGCATTTATATTTTCTAAACAAGACTCAGTAAAATGATATCTAGTTTCTCTGTTCGTGACGTTAAATATTAAACCACGCCATCCAGTCTAATACTAACTACGAGGGCTGTTCAAATAATACGTGGATTTTTTCGATATCGCACTCATTTATTGAGGTAAACTTTTAAGATGCATACATCTTGTAATCCAACTCAAATCGTGTAATCATAAAAAATCAAATGAATTAAGCAAAAAAGCGATCCCATTGTTACGTTACAATGAATGATATAATAGGCGAGAAACCTATCTACGGAGCAATCCAGCATGTGACGTCTTTATTTCATAACTGCATTTCGGGAATGGCTAAATAAAATATCGTCGGCAAAAATACGCCTAACTAAAGTAGCATTGCCACTGGTATTCCAAAATTACAATTTGGAAATTGTATGAATATTGAACAAGGAGAACTTTAATAAATATAAATAAATAAACGAACACTTCCTTGATTTAAGTTGAAATTGACGACCTCAGAAAAAATCACGGAGCACTAAAAAGTTTATAAACTATTAAATAGTATGAACTTTTAATGAAACAAAAACAAAAAAATACAAAAAATGAAATGTAAAAACATAACATTTTTAAAATCTTAATGTTTTCTTCATAATATCTATGTTAATAAATTAAGAATAAAATTGTTTTTTGGAATGGCTATATGCTATTTGTTTTCTAAATATTTTAAATATTTTATGCTAAACTCGATCGTATTCATATGATCCCTTTCAGAAGCTGCTTATAAAACATGATTATCCAACAATGATATAACATACTTATTTAATACAAACCATGAATAATACAAACACCTAATTAAATAACAACTGCGTTTGTTATTTCTAGCATTTTTCATGATTTATAACGTTAGGTTGCTGTTGTCGTATTTCTTGGAATCTGTTTCAAATAATTTTATAATATATTCTGATACGAAAGTAAAAGTATAAACCTTTATTGCTATATAATTTAATTTACTTGATTTGTAAAAGTGTAATAACTATTACAAAATGTCCACGTATTATTTGAACGGCCCTCGTACACTATAGACACGCACGTGCGCAACCCTAACTTTAATATTAAAGGGAATGTAGGCATTACAGCCAACATTTCTTTATTCCCGAGAGTTAATTATCAAAATCGGATGATCAACAAAGAAGATAAGACCATTTTAAAGCTGCCCTAAAAGGATATGGGGCCGCCATTTTGAGAATGTTGACGTCATAGTTATAAATTACCATATATGTCATATAGATTAATAGTATTTAAAGCAACGAAAATCACTGCAAATTAATGGAAAAGCCAAAGTAATCATATAATGCATAATCACACTATAGTGTTTACTCTACTTTTTAAACCATTCAGATGGCTCAGAATTTCAAATACTTGCACCATTTATTCATGAAGATTTTACTACCGGCCCTCTTCATGATTTAATATGTGACCTATATAGAGAATATCGATAAAACCTATTGTAAACACTAAGCCGTATAGAGTCTATGAAGAGAAATCTTCACCATTAAGAAACCGCGGTCGCTATCCTATACATATTAACCCGCTAAGAACGACTATAATAGCTTTTGCGTCCATTGTAAACCCGGGTCAGCCTTCGAGTACTGACCTGCGAGTAACTCGCAGGCTTGATCAGGGTTTACAATGTCTGGCTGATGATCAGTCATTTCCCCCAAAACAACCGTTTTCACATAAATGGAATGGTCTTAATTCATAGAAAGAACAGTCAATTATATATTTGTAGCGGGTTAACGGTTAACATTCCATGTATGAAATAATGCTGTTTTTTTAATAATTAAAAGTGTCGATTCTTACGAATGGCGGGAGGTGTACAGTACTGGTTCTAACCCAGAAAAAGTGGCTGGTCTGCCTCCACCACACACAAAACGGCCGTCATATAATACCTTACATATGTGTTGAAAACGACGTTAAAGCGAGTTAAGAGTTAATAATTAAAATAGCATCCACATTTTCAGGTCGGATGCAATCCGTTAAAAAAGTCCGGCATTGTGTAATAAGAAACTATCGTTTTAGTTACCAAATGCAAAATGGTGTGCCTTCAAGCAATCGATTTCTTTCTTCATGCAATTCTTTCTTTTTCTGATTGGTTTCTTCTGGTTACAGTAACACGAACTAAAAAACAACAACAACATAAAAAAAACATCTGTTTATTATATCGAACCAAATTTGTTAGAACGGGAAATATTAGGGAATCTCGGAAATTTGAAACCTCGGCAGAGAAACGTTTACACGGATATGACCTACAAAACACGCTGTATGTAGAACGTAGAAATAATTCTTTTAACCATTTTGGATTAATGAGGTAATGGGTGTTCACATTTCGGGGTTAAGTTGCAAGTATAATAAAATTATCTTTCTTATTAATAAAAATCAACCTAACTGAGTGCGAAACATTACGGCTATTTATAACATACAGATTTAGTTTCATATATGTACTTTTCGTTGATTCTATTCACAGATGTGGCTCTTTCTTTTCCTAGAAAATGCACATCTGCGTAGAAGTTTTGGTGTAAGTTAGCAATATCAAACTCAATTCAGTTCATTTACAAGTCACTTTCGTTCATATTACCCTTGTATAGATGTATATAGGCCTATAATATATACGGTGTTGAAATCACGTCTTCTTGTTATAAAATATGCTTATTTTTTTCCAGTCATTATACAGATTTAACGTTCTCAGCAGAAGAAGGTCATTATTTAGAATAGTAACCTTTTAGTGAAATATACACTTACATTTCTACAGCATCGACGCTTGTTATAGATAACATGGTTTAGGTAGAACGTCCGCCTAGGTTGCACATTATGGATGTCCGAACCGTTAATAATTGCTAACTGAATATTAAAGAAACTAACCAGCCAGATAACAGCAACATTACACTACAAAACCTTTTCGTACAGGTGTTCAGGTCATATAATAATGTATATGTGCCGATTGAAAGTATATATACTATAGTGTTTTTTCACTTTTTTTAAAAAAAAATACGCGTGATTGAATATGCGTAAAATAAATTATGAATTCGACACTCCGTTTTGGTCTGGCTGGTTAAAGCCGTGTATATTGTGTTTTAAACGTTTGGATTCTCGAAATATGTTAGTTATATATACTTAAAGGAAAAAGAAACGCGACAGGGGAATTTATGCTGCTGTTAATCGAATGGTACATGGCTACGTAAGATATTTCCTTTCGGAAAAAAGACTAAAACAACACGCAACACAGCAAATAGTCTTCCTGCAAAGTTTCATTATTGACAGAGTACGCGTTTGGCTCAAGCATGTGAGCAAACTTAGGATGCAACATTTTTCAAACTCTTTACGTTAAATACGGTACTGAAATGGCTCATTTTTTCAGAGGAACTTTAATATTTATGAATTTCTTGTTACAATGTGTACTGGGATTAAAACGTCTACAACATCACAGTTGTGTGCTTTCTCTAACTAACTGCAATTTTTTCTTAACAAAACATCTTTGGATTTCCTTGGAATATTACATAACATAACATTACATAATTTTATTCAGCATTAAACCACAATACAATAGTTCATAGCCTAAATCTGAAAAAACAAAAGTCTGTCTCTCCCTTTCATGGTGACTTATATCCGTCATCAATATATAATACGTTTTACCTGGAGGAAAGTAAATATGTATGTTTTATATTAACAACATTTCTTTTTATATATTTGCAATTACAACATATCGTCATAAATTTAAGTTCATTAAATAGCATTAGCCATAGATGTATATATCACTCATACTCAAATATATCAAGTTCACCCACTTTCGTGATACTTGCATATGTACATTAATTATTTTGAATGCGTTTTTTAAAGGCATAATATAAATATTTACTTAATTTTTCCAAATTATTTTTAGATTGCTTTGACATAAGACAGTCTAATTTATTAAGTGTTGGCCATCTGCAGAAATATCTAGGCAGAAATCTTGTTCTTAGTTCGGAGTAAAACGGGCACACAAGAAGAAAATGGTACTCATTCTCAATAACTCGCATATTGCAAAAAATGCAAACCCTTTCATTGCGTTCAATATTATTATGTCTACCTGTTTCGACAGCAAGTGCATGTGCAGATATTCTAAATTTCGTTAAAGCAATTCGAAATTTAGGAGTAGTAATTGTACTTAAATACTGTTCATAGTTAAAATTAAATTTAAATCTACTATATGTCAATAGTCTGCTAGAATTATTGATAGATCCAAACCAAGTTTGCTTGTATTGATCAAAAATTCTGAGTTTAATTTGATCGTAAGGGATATCGATCGTTAGTTGACTATGCCAAACATCCGAAAACCCAAGATTTTCTAATTCTCTCTTAATGTGCCAGGCCCAGTTCATGCGATTAAACCTGTGATTAGTATTGTGTTCGCATTCTTGTTTTATCACGATGTACGTTTTATAAATCAAGGAATCGCGTTTGGTAAGCACTTTAACCGAGTATTTAAGCATTCTCAGTTTTCTGTATATTTTTAAAGGGTAACGATCTAGCTCACCGTATAAACCTTCTAAATTTGTCGATTTTCTGACACATAAGATGTTTCTGCAAAATGTATTATGAACTATTTCTATGTTAGGAGCTTCATGGAACCCCCACACTTCACATGCATAATTTAAAATAGACCCAACAAGAGAGTCAAATAATTTACACTTCTCATTGATTGGGATTGTTATTTGATTAAATACATTATATAATTTATGTAATGAGTATGACGCATGCTGAGCTAAATTCTGTTGGGTTCTTGCCCAGTTACTGTTTTTGAAAAATTCCACTCCTAAATATTTAAATGATGAAACTATTTCTAACTGAATTCCATTCAAAACAAATGCAGGATTTGAGGGTCTGCCATTTTCGAAGATCATTATTTTTGTCTTACTTGTGTTAATTTTAAGTCCCCAAACATTGCAATAATTTTGAAGGTCATTTAACATACTCTGTAAAGATTCTACCGATTGAGAAAAGATCACTGAATCGTCTGCGTATAATAAAATGAATACCTTTAGTTCGTCTATACTAAATATATCACTGCTATCTGTGTTGATACTATTAGATAGATCGTTAATGAAAAAGATGAACAGTATCGGAGACAATGGGTCCCCTTGTTTTAAACCGTTATTTGAAACGAAAAGTTCAGATATAGTATTTTTATATTTTATCGAACATTTGACCGAAGAATATATTGACTGCAGTGTTTTCAACATTCTCGGGCTTACATTTTCTTGAGTAAGTTTATGCCACAATAAATACCTATCGACGGTGTCAAAAGCTTTTTCGAAGTCTATAAAAGCACAATAAAGCTTTTTCCCTTTTGTATTGAAAACCTTTGCAATTATTGAATAAAAAATAAAAATATTATCTACTGTAGATTTAGATTTTTGAAATCCAAATTGGTTATCATCAATTTTACCATGCAATTCTGACCACTTTTTTTATGCGGTTTAATAAAACTTGTGAAAATATTTTTGGCAGCATATTTATAAGTGTTATTCCTCTATAATTGTTTGTAGAGTCAATATCACCCTTATTTTTGAATAGAGGTATAATCATTCCTTCACCCCATGATTTCGGGTACACTCCATTCAAAAATATTTTGTTAAAAAGCTTAACCATAAATGGTAAAATAATAGTTTTTGACAATTTAAAGACTTCAGCTAAAAGAGTGTCAATTCCAGATGATTTTTTATTTTTCAAAGACATATCTATTACTAAACTTATTTCATCGTACGTTATTTCCCCGTCTAGGTCTGGGTCTATAAAGTCGGATTGATTATCGTTCGTGTTATTAACGAAGTCCGGTAAGTTATTTCCAACTTGAAAGATGGCTTTACAATGAGTATAACATTTTTGAACTGACAAAATGTCTGACATTTTCTCTGTCGTCTTTGTGTTTATTTTTTTTCTTCCAAAATTCTCGAGGTTTAGTTTTGGCTATTTCACATAATCGTTTGCCTTCATTTTGTTTAAATTTTGCACGCACCTTACATTTAGTACGATTAAAGAGTGTTCTATCTTTAGTAAACAATCGTCTATTTTCGTCGGTTTTATTTTTCATAAAGGTGTTTCTAGCCCTTTGGAAATCTTTTCTCTTATTTTTGCAGCTTTCGTTAAACCAGTTATTCGAGTGATATATATATACGGGTTGGGACATGCTAATTACCATTTGCTAATTGCCATTTGCCAATTGCCATTCGTAGTATGGAATGCGGGTTGGGACATGCTAATTGCCATTTGCTAATTACCATTTGCTATTTGCCAATTGCCATTTGCTATTTGCTAATTGCCATTTGCTATTTGCAAATTGTGACTTTTGAAAGAAATAATTTATAATTAAATAAATTTTGATATGATATTTGTGAAATTGGCTTTTCATGTCTTATATGGTAAGATTCATTTTATCAGCGTGTTTCAAATAAAAAATCTGTATATGTATATACTTTCGATTGCTTGTGAGTAATATGAAACTGCAAATTGCCATTTGCTATTTGCCATTTGCTATTTGCTATTTGCTATTTGCTATTTGCTATTTGCTATTTGCTATTTGTCATTTTCTATTTACCAATTGCCATTTGCTATTTGCCAATTGCTATTTGCCAATTGCCATTTGCTATTTGCCATTTTCTATTTACCAATTGCCATTTGCTATTTGCCAATTGCCTTTTGTCCATATTTTGCCTGTGTCAGATAAACCCAGGGATCCGGGATCATCCAGGACCTAAATTATATATAATTTGGGATATATTATTGGCGATTTCATTTGTCGATGTCAAATTGTGACTTTTGAAAGAAATAATTTATAATTAAATAAATTTTGATATGATATTTGTGAAATTGGCTTTTCATGTCGCTTTGGCAAACAGCAAGTGGCAAATAGCAAATGGCAATCAGCAAGTGGAAAATAGCAAATGGCAAATGGCAATTAGCATGTCCCAACCCGCATTCCATACTATATAGACTCCTTATGTCATATGCCACCGATTACACACAGACTGATCATTCTGAACCTTTATAAAAATATAAATATGAAACTGAAAGGGAATATTTTGCATATTTGATTTCAAAACTAAAGCTTTTAACTCCTGACAATGTACTAAATATATACAAATACGAGAAGAGTACAAATTCATTCAACGCAATAAATATGGAAGTTGATATTTTATATATCTTAATGAATTGTGAGATGAACCTTTCGGGTTCATTTGTCATGACATGCTTAACAATAAGAAAGTTTAAACGGGATGACAAGACGATATGAACACGTTTTGAAGAGATGCATATACGTTTATAAGCACTAATGCGTGCTGGATATAGCCTTTTAATAATAATATTTGGTGTTCATACACTTGCTTTCTCAAAGTGATGTGGGGGCTATATAGGAATCATGTTGTCCGTAACGTCGCGTCAAGACATTTTTGTCCCGTGGTGTCGCGTCGCGTCGCGTCGCGTAATACATAGTTATTACTTGCATTTCTCAGTTTTTAAATGGGTTGTTTCCAAACTTCAGATACACATGACAACTGATGACCTTATGTCCCTCTACATCACCCATTGTTGATTGCCTAATTTATATTACGGAATTATGTCTCTTTCTTTGACATAGAATTTTCCAAGCGGGGGCATTCATCACCTTCAGTGATAGTTCTAGTTTATTTTAACACTTTTACAACATTCATATTTTAGTACAGTACATAGTTAGTTTCCAGGTAAAATAGCACACTTACTGACTCGTTAGTGACTAATATGCCTTTGTGAAACAATATTAAATGAACTCCCGTAAAATTATAATACGTCTCAGTGATTCAGATGATGCTAATACGCGTATTGACCAATACTTATCCAATTATCATAAGGTGTGGCAATGCATTCTTTTATTTTTTTATTATTTGTTTTTAAAATAACGGCCCCGTGTGGTTCCGGGGGCCCCTTTTTGTTACGGGGCAACGAATAGGGCCACTGCAGATCCCGTTGGAAGGGAAGGCAGAGGGGTAGAAACCCCCCCCCCCCCCCCCACACACACACACACACACCCACCCCCATCCCCAAATTCATGTTCATTTTATCATTTTTTGTTCATGCTCATTAAAGGTCTTCATCATGACCCCTGCATTGTTTCAGGTGCCATCTCGCTCATATCACACTAGAGCAGTGGCAGAAAAACTATAACGTGGCTCCAGCGTAAATGGAGTGTCTACAATAGAATTTGCAGCAACTCTGCAGTTCAGGGTAAGAAGGTTCTAGGCCCGTTCTCCATATTTTATCTTGATGTACATGGAGGATGAGCCTGGCATGTTCATTCCTGTTAGGCGCCATATAACCTTTCATGTGTTGGTGCGCCTTGAAACCCCAATTCAATTCAAATAACGATTCAGTAAAGGGGCACACGCCAATCTTGAGTTTTATATCAAGAACAAGCATTACAATTAGCACCTCGATTTATTAATCCTGTATCATTTTAACTTTAAAACTGCTTGCATATAATTAAATATAAATATGAGATTTCAATCGTCTTCGTTATTCTACCAAATTTTTAAATATATTATTGGTGCAATATAGTATATAGATAGTAACAGTTAAAAAATAATTTGCTTTGAACTATTCTAATAATTAATATTAATGATTGAACAAATGCAAGGAACACTAACGGGACGCCGTGAGTTTTTAAAAAATCAAGATTGCCGTGTGTCCCTTTAAATTCAGTTATCAAGGAAAGTGAATTAGTTCGACATATTTTATATTTATGTTATGTGTCCGATAGGCTTATATACGATTAACGAACATGAAAAATATACTATATATTCAAAAGACAAAATAAATAAATGAATAATGAATACAAATCAAATAAAAAAATCCCCCGCATATATTCTCTTTTAGAAATATTGACATAGTAAACTCTAACCTGAGCATTTATCGTTTGTATGCCTATAGTGTATAGTATACTCTTTGTACAAATACAAGTTCGTATTTATACACATCGTAACGATTACATTTTATAATAAGATTGATTGGTTGGGATATAAATACTATTTAACTGGAGTTTGATATATTATGTATAAGCTTAATTGATTAAAAGCTAACAGTTGAAATACACCATCGACGAACCACATGCATTTTTGAAGTGTTACACGTTTAAGTATAGGATAGAGCATTACACGATGCATAGTGTATATTTAGGCTATTGTGGTATAATATCCACATATTTGCCGATAATTATGAAAGCAATGACATTTAAAATATTTGTTTAAAGACAAAACGAACAATATCGAGCTAAACACTTCATATAGAAAGTAAGTTTTGTCGATCCGGCTTGTGGAAATCTCGGCTGAGTGATATGTTGTGCGCTCGGTGTAAGTGCGTCCGTCCTTGCGTCCGGATTACTTTCTGGTTCTTGACTTGTTTAGCGCTGGGATATTAACCAAACTGCATACACTGAACGACTTTAAAAACGCAACAGGGAAATTGACATATTTCAATAGAAATTAAATTTTAATTTCATCTATTGTATCCATATCTACAGTTGAATTGCTGAAAATTTCATTCAAATTGATCAACATTAAACTTGTTAGATTCAAAATATAACTACTACCCCCAAAAGCAAAAGTCACAATATCCACCATTAGCGGCAATACAGTGCATATACATTGGGATATACCGGGTATTAGTTTTGTGACTTTTGGTTTTGGGGGTCGTACTGTTATGCTCTGAATTTAACAAGTTTTATTATTGATCAATTTGAATGAATTTTTCAGCAAATCAACTGTAGATATTGTTAAAATAGAATAGATGAAATGAAAATTTAATTTCTATTAAAAAAAAGATATGTCTGTTATTTTGGTTTATTTCCCTGTTGCGTTTTTAAAGTCGTTCAATGTATGTATGTTACTGTGAAATATAAGCCGAAAAGAGCTAACACAATGGTCCATGAGTTCCTGTTAAAACAATGAAAAGGGTAGAGCTATTAGTGATTCTCTGGAGAATGCGCGAGAAGTGCGATTTCCTCGCAATTGTCCAAAACGCATCGAATGTGCATCCTTGTTAAGGACGAGCAAATGCCCATAGCGTCTGCCTTGCATTCGGGAGGTCGTGGGTTCGAGTCCCCTGATCGCGTCATACCAAAGACTTTAAAAATGGAGTAGTCACTTGTAACCCTTGCCTGACGAGCAAATAATGGGTAGTGCTACGACTGATTGACCAGTGTCAGAATAATGTGACTGGGTGGGTGGGGGTATCATGTCTACTACGGCGTGGTATTCCAGTGTGTCAGCACTATAAAGAAACCATTGAGTTCGCTGCTTCAAGTAGACATATCATCACATCACACAACAACACACAGATAAAAGTCCAGACATTGTGCCTATAATCGTCGGATAGGACGCCTGTCGTAGGTGGAGGGACTATACTCCTTAGAAATACACACACACACACACACACACACCCGAGGAGGAAACAAAGTGCTGTCTTGAGACCAAAGCATTCAGATAATTAGCAAACTAGCCTGATAGATTAAATGGGGTTTACAAACCATAATCTGAATGAGGTGTACAAACCATTATTGTACAATTTTAAAACTTCAAATGCCGGATAGTTCCCATATCAATGGTCTGATCAGGGTAATCCGTACATGGTCGGTCAGTCTATACAGAAAAGGTCATCGTAAACCCTTGCAGCAAGTTGGACATTAGCGTTGTTAGGTCTTTATGCTTGACGATTTTATGTAATGTCTCTGCTTTAGATTACATGACCAGGTCAGATGGAAAATGTCTCGTTTGTGGGTAGAATAATGAGATTCGTTCACAAATGTACGAGTTTGCATTTTCACGTGGACTTACTGCAGACTGTTAAATATTGATATTGATAAATCACATTTGATAAATCACTAGCAATTATGAAGCAAAACTATAAGACTATTAGACTTATAAGATAAAATAATAAATACGATTCATCTAAAATTGCGCAACTGTCAGATGATTGTATTTCAGTACAGTTAAAAACGCAACATTTTTGATTTTCGATTATTTTTAGTCCGCTGTTTTTTTGTTCAAATCAAGATTGTATTTTAGGTGAGGAAGCTATCCAGCTGGCTTGCGGAACGTCGGTGGTTCTACCCAGGAGCCCGCACGTGCACGAAAATTGCCCGGAGGGCCACCTAGGGTCTTCCTCCACCAGTGGAAGATGGCAAGTCGACATAAGAACCTTAGCTGTTGGTGCGACTATAAAATCCAATTCAATTCAATTCAAGATTGTATTTTATGTTAGTACACAAGTCTCTTTGTCCCAAAGGGTTATATCCCAGCGCTAAACAGTTGAATATGATTTTCTGTACTACTTTGAAATATATTTCAAAAAAAGAAATATAAAAGATACTACGCGTTGCGTTTTCAAAACATACTGAGTATATAATGAAAGGTGTACGATCAGTAGCGTTATCTGTACTGAGTATATTATTTAAGGGAGTATATTACGAAAGGTGTACGATCAGTAGTGTTATTTGTACTGAGTATATTATGAAAGGTGTACGATCAGTAGCGTTATTTGTACTGAGTATATTATGAAAGGTGTACGATCAGTAATGTTATTTGTACTGAGTATATTATGAAAGGTGTACGATCAGTAGTGTTATTTGTACTGAGTATATTATGAAAGATGTACGATCAGAAGCGTTATTTGTACTGAGTATATTATGAAAGGTGTACGATCAGTAGCGTTATTTGTACTGAGTATATTATGAAAGGTGTACGATCAGTAGCGTTATTTGTACTGAGTATATTATGAAAGGTGTACGATCAGTAGTGTTATTTGTACTGAGTATATTATGAAAGGTGTACGATCAGTAGCGTTATTTGTACTGAGTATATTATGAAAGGTGTACGATCAGTAGCGTTATTTGTACTGAGTATATTATGAAAGGTGTACGATCAGTAATGTTATTTGTACTGAGTATATTATGAAAGGTGTACGATCAGTAGCGTTATTTGTACTGAGTATATTATGAAAGGTGTACGATCAGTAATGTTATTTGTACTGAGTATATTATGAAAAATGTACGATCAGTAGTGTTATTTGTACTGAGTATTTTATGAAAGGTGTACGATCAGAAGTGTTATTTGTACTGAGTATATTATGAAAGATGTACGATCAGAAGCGTTATTTGTACTGAGTATATTATGAAAGATGTACGATCAGTAGCGTTATTAGTACTGAGTATATTATGAAAGATGTACGATCAGAAGCGTTATTTGTACTGAGTATATTATGAAAGGTGTACGATCAGTAGTGTTATTTGTACTGAGTATTTTATGAAAGGTGTACGATCAGTAGTGTTATTTGTACTGAATATTTTATGAAAGGTGTACGATCAGAAGTGTTATTTGTACTGAGTATATTATGAAAGATGTACGATCAGAAGCGTTATTTGTACTGAGTATATTACGAAAGGTGTACGATCAGTAGCGTTATTTGTACTGAGTATATTATGAAAGGTGTACGATCAGAAGTGTTATTTGTACTGAGTATATTATGAAAGGTGTACGATCAGTAGCGTTATTTGTACTGAGTATTTTATGAAAGGTGTACGATCAGAAGTGTTATTTGTACTGAGTATATTATGAAAGATGTACGATCAGAAGCGTTATTTGTACTGAGTATATTACGAAAGGTGTACGATCAGTAGCGTTATTTGTACTGAGTATATTATGAAAGGTGTACGATCAGTAATGTTATTTGTACTGAGTATATTATGAAAGGTGAACGATCAGTAGTGTTATTTGTACTGAGTATTTTATGAAAGGTGCACGATCAGTAGCGTTATTTGTTTAAATGTGAATTCTTTAAAGTAACTGGATGCGATCTGGTTGAATGGTGTTCTACGTCATTTAAGCTATGTATGATGGTCGATTGTTTCGTGGTGAAAGCAGATCACCTACTTTATGCTGGGTAGAACCAGTACTGTATAACTCCCGCCATCCAGTGGGATTCAAACCCGCAGCAAAGAGAAGCGTATTTACCATCCTGGCCACAGTGGTAGTCTGGAAGAATAAAAACATCACATTCATTTTGGCGCTCAATTAATTGTGTATTGAGTCATCCGGTCATACGTACAGTAATGGCGACTCCATCTGGACAACAGATTCGGTTGAGGTTCGGTTGAGCTTATATAACTGTCCTTATGTATGCTTATGTATGTATGCGGACGCCATTATCGCGAACATACATACTGAACAAAAAAAGGTTAGCACGACTTTTTAAGGACATAGATTAAACGTATTATTATGAACATTGACATATACTGAAAGGTAAAAGAAACGAGACACGTGAATTTCCGGTATATATTGTATGTACAATATGCTGCTCTTAATCGAATGGTACATTGCTACATAAGATCTTTCCTTTCGGAAAAAAGACTAAAACAACATGTAACACAGCAAATAGTATTCCTGCAGTTTCATTGACCGAGGACGCGTTTAGCTCAAGCATGTGAGCAAACTTAGGATGCAACATTTTGCAAACTCTTTACGTTAAATACAGTGTACTGGCTCAATGGTTCAAAGAGAAACTTTACAATTTATGAATTTCTTGTTACAACATGTACTGTGATTAAAACGTCTACAAACTCAGAGTTGTGTCCTTTCTTTAACTAACTAACTGCAACCTTTTTTTTTTTTTACAAAACATCTTGGGATTTTTTTGGAATATATATGGAATTAAGTGTGCAGTATATACAATATATAGCGGAAAGTCCTGTGTCGCGTTTCTTTTTCCTTTCAGTATAATGGTTTGAAGATATTAGAAATGCTAGGGAAGGATTTGATTTTAAACAAAAGACTGTTATTATTTTCTTAGCGCACACACACACACCCCACCCCAATTGCTTTCAACACACGCACTGAAATATGTTCATAAACAATTCGAGGGCTTAACGCGAAACTTTTTTTCTGAAAATGATTTGTTTTACATAATCCATATCAGATACTGACCCTTTATAATGTCACAAAATATTAGAACTAGATTCTAAAATTTGGTGGAGAAAAATAAAATGGATCATATTATTGTATCTCATACAGCTTTTTTTTTAATGCGAAACTATTGAAACTCAGCTAAGGGATTGTTTATAGCCAACAAAATTATGTTGTTTCTTGCAAATTTATTGAACTATTGTAACTCAGCTTTAAATCATTTATAATAGTTTTGTATTTGTTTTTGATTAAATCTTCATATAAGGAATTGTTTATAGCCAACAAAATTATGTTGTTTCTTGCAAATTTATTTAAGAGTATAATAATTTACATTAGTATTGCTTTCAAAAATAATTTTGTGCGAAACTATTATAAGTCAAATTTGATTCTCATTAAACTTTACAATATTTACATAATAATTATTCCAAATGAAGGTAATAATAACTGCTCCATGCTTCTTATGTGAAATATAAGTTAAATTAAAGATTGAAAAACTTTAAGGAGTTTCATTGCATACCATTCTTAGGACATTAAAGGTTATTTGTATTAAAAACGCGGTAATAAAAGTATGTAAGGTTTTATGTAATTTTAGCCTCCACTTGTGATCACAGAATTAGGGATATCAGTGGTTCCACAGAAGAATGAATAATTATTGCCAAGCCCCTTTTTTCCAAGCTTTGCAAACTGATATGAAGTTAATGAACTGTTGTATTGAACTGTGTAAAGTATTGATAGGATGAACAAAAGTCATGAAACAGATTAATATTTTAAACTGTTAGTGCGGTTTATTTACAGATTTTCATTTATTTGTGAATTCCAGGAGTAAGTATCTATTTTCCAGTGTCTAATTAGGTAAATTAATGATGTTTTGAAATTTTCTCAATTTAAGTATTTCTATCTGTAAAGTGGACAAATTGTTTTATACTTTAACTCTTATAATGTTAAAATATTAAGCAAGTTTTACACATCACTCAAACAATGATTGTTGAGTTCGAATTTGTGATAACAGAAGAAATTTTTGTTCTTCCACTAAGTTCAATGAAAAAACAACATTTTATTAATATTACTTATCCTCATGTGTTTAAGTATTTTTAAATGATTAGTAATTAATCAATTATTTAATAATTACCTTATAAATTATTTATAATATTAATAAGAACAGAACAGAACAGAACAGAACAGAACAGAACAGAACAGAACATGTATTTTATTTAACTTGTACATACGTACATCTTCATTTATACATACATTAATACAATTGTTCAATACAATTGTTCATAAACAAGTCACGTGATTCTACAAATGCATCATTTTATATCAATAGTTTGAATAATATATATATATAGCAAATAACTATTACATGAGGATGAAAATACAAAAGATATTTTATTATATATTCAACAATGAATTTCTTACAGATAAAGCTTTACTTAAATTGTTTGCTAAATTAATAATATTATTATTATCTTGCGTCTGAAGTAATTCTATGAATTTAAACATACTTGGTCTATTATAATAATAATATTTATTAATATAAATTTTGCTTATTCCTGTATAACAAGTGCTTTTCAAAATAAAGTGATACTCGTCTTCCAAATCGCTGCTATTACAACATTGACAATATCTTTCATTTCTTGGTATTCTATTTCTAGTGTATCGACCAGTTTGTATTCCTAACGCATGTGCAGATATTCGGATTTTTGTTAGATATGGCCTTAAATTACATGGTAAAATATCAAGGTATGCTTCGTAATTAATACTCATTTTACAATGATTATATAATTCAAGTACACTACTTGATTCTTTATCCACAAACCATCCTTGTATGAAACAATCAACAACTCTTTGTCTAAATACGTTAATAAAGTACTTAAAGTCAACCGAAGTTGGATCATTCCAGACATTAGTAAAACCATATTCATTTAACATCTTTTCTATGTTTGATACCCAGTTTGTATAACCCTTTTTACAATCGTTTCATGATGAGATGTAAACATGTTTAAGTATTATGTTATCTGTTATTAGTATTTTAAACCAATGTTTAACAATTCCTACATAACGTGTTATGAATAAAGGATATCTGCCTAATTCGCCATAAACTCCTGCTGTACATGAGCTATTTCTCACCTTTAAAATTTGCTTACAATAAGGTGAGGAAGTTTTCCCATTGCTTTGCGAATGTTGATTGGTCTTAGTATCCACGTTCATGTGATTCATGGCCAATAGAAATAGCCCAAACTATTAAAATTGGGGCCGAAAATGACGTAGAACAATATAATTATGAAAAACAACTTTATATTCTTTTTCGCCAGGATAGTTTCTTCTATTATATAAAACAATAAGTAATACTTTTAATATCAAAGGTCAGAGCTGATATAAACTCTTTAGGCCATCCTTAATAAACACTTTGTTTGCAGTTTCCCTGCCCAAGATTTCATGTAGGAAAATACATAGTTTACCAATTGCTTTGCATTAAAGGGACCCATGGCAATCTTGAAGCATTCATCAAAGTTTAACTTATGAATCCAGTAGTATAAGTGTAACTTTAAACCTGCTTGCATATAATTATATTAAAGGAAATATAATTTCAAATTCTACTTCTTTCTTCTGTCATAGATTTTAAATATAATGTTGGTGTAATATAATCAACAATTAATAATATGTAAAACAATTGCTTTGCATTATTGAAATAATTATAAATAATTATTTAAAACATGCAAGATATTTGGAAGAACTAACCCGACGCCACGATTTTTAAATACATCAAGATTGCCGTGTGCCTCTTCAAGTGAATAGTTCTATCCTGGACAGGTTTAAGTCATTTTGCAACTTTAACACTATTATAATATTCTGAACTCTGCAGTTGCAACTAAGACACTATTTTATATGGGATTATTCAATCAAGTTTAATAATACTGGCTCATGTGGTCCAATTCTTAAAGTTTTTACTTCCAATGCCCCTTCCCCATCCCACTACAAACACACACCCCTCCACCTCATAAACCGAAAGAGGAGACACAGTGTTGCAAGAAGCTATTCAGTAAAACCCATTGCCCTACAATAAGCTAATCGCCACAAAAAACGTGTTTGTTAAAATAGCCACTTGCCATAAGTAATTTTTACAGACACTTTTTAGCTTTATAAAGAAATTATAAGATATTGCACTCCATATAAGTTTTATTATCTTCATCTTGTCTGAATTGTGTGACTTTACTATATTAAATGATCTTTATAACAAGTATTGTCTGTAACAAATATTGTCTGTAACAAGTATTGTCTATAGCATATTTCGATGTATCGTTTGTTTAAAATCAGTTATTTAAAATAATATTGACTTACAATAGTTTCGCATAAAAAAAGTATAAAGTCAAATTAGTTCTCATTTAACTTAATGAAGAGGGAAAAGATTTAATAATAACTATGTAAAAGGAAGATAATGATAACTGCTGTATGCTTCAATTGTGAAACTAAACTTAAAATAAAGATAACAAGAACGTAAGGGATTTCGGTTGCATGCTATTCTTAGGTTTGTCCAAAATGAGCCTTAAATACAAACTTACTGCCTAAAACTATACTGTCCAATAGTTTTCATTGAAGTATGTAGTTTTTTTAAAAAATAAAATCTTAAAAAATGTATTATTGAAGCACCTTATTTCAAAATCAGTAAGCCATAGGCCCATGTGATCATACAATATTATACATATACATTTTAACAGACGTAGCAAGATCCGTACATACATGTTTTAACAAATACCAGATGCAAAAATAATATAGCTGTCATCGACGTTGTTTACAAATGACTTTGTGGTCGTTTCTAAGTCACTTTATCGTTGACCGCGAACATACACGGCTTTGTATCTCGTCTATGGAAATGACATTCATTTTATGTGCACAATTTATTTTGCTCCGTATATATAAATATCGGGCTAAGTTGAGTTTTATAAAGCAATCTCGATAGTACTGGTATTTAATACAGTCAAATAGGTACGGAACCCAAGTTAACAAAACAAAACATATGGAAATGCCATATTTACAATATGATGGTATTTGTTTACGATTTAATCGGAATGCCTGTTTTTATATTTGTTCATCAACTGTAACATAGATACATGACTTTTACTGAAGTATTATTAAATGCAGTGTGTTAGTGGGTATATAATCACTTGGGTAAAACGTCTAAATTTAAAATGAACAGAAAACGCCTATTGCGTTTCTGATTTATATGTACTCTTTTAGTTGTATTTTAGCAAAATTTCTGAAATTATTGTTCCATAACTGTTATTTTTAATAGATTATTTTGCACCAACATTTACGTAATTTCATTGTATCTCTAGAAATGCCAAACTTTAACAAGTTAGCTTATCTGATGATTGTATTTTGACTTTTGTCTCTAAAATGTGTTATGACAACAACTATTCATATCTCAGTTTATTGTTACAGTATGAATTTTTCGTTTCAAAAACGAACTTCATTAGGTCAATTGTTTTTAGAGGTGTTACGCTTAGTGATACATTTTGAATTGAAAAATGCATCAAATCATTTCACCGCTGCATAAATTTATGCTTATATGATATATCTTCAAGCCTGGAAAATGTTAAAATAATCTAAAATACATGAGCTGAGAAAATTGAATTTAAACAGAAAATGGTTCTTTACCAGCGATGATTCTATACACCTCACTGGTCAATCTCTCCCAGAGTACATTGACCTCTGTCACCGTCTACGAAAGTAGCCTGCGATTACATGATAAATGGCCGAATGGTTAATTAAAGACGTTGCGTTGTAAACCTTTTCCTATCACCGCTGCGGGTTCGAATCCTACTGGGAGCTCGACTTGTAAGTGAGGAAGTGTCGATTCTTACGAATGGCGGGAGGTGTACAGTACTGGTCCTACCCAGGAAAAGTGGGTGGTCTGCCTCCACCTCACAAAAATCCACCGCCATATATAACCTTACATGTGTTGAAAATGACGTAATACACCATACAAACAAACAAAAGAAAACATGACGAGTGACACTACGATCATAGTTAAATATCAAAAGTGCGAGCATAACGACACCACCAACTATCGGCTGCTGATTGACACGTAACCAATCGAAAGAAACACGACTTATTTTCTACATTTTGAAATATATATTTTAAGATAGTAATTTAATTTAAGTTAGGTTGTTACGTTGTTATGTTTGCTATGTGATACTGGAAAGTGCTGGTAATCAAAATGCTGTACTGTAACTTATATTTAAAACAATCAAGCTGACAAATTGCTTTCTGTTGTAATTTAAGCATTCATATAAAGTTAATTCAGAAAAATATTAGTGCAATCAAGACATTTTGCATTTTCATCGTTTTTCATCGTTTGCGAAGATTTTTGGTATTTGATGAGACGTTGACAGAGGTGATGTGTATACAAGGAACGACAACTCTGGGTAGAGATTTGCTCGAAACAAAGTCAGTCTTGCGTGTTGACTATTACACCCGCCTACTCAAATCAATTTCAACTCATCAAGTTATCATATTTTACAGGCATTTTGTATACTTAGATGTTTTGAAATGCACGTTTAATATGAGTCACATTAAAACCAATCGCTAGCTGATTGTTCATTGACTACTGGTAAAGCTTACTCACTCCACCTACACTGAAACCCCACCTATACAAAGGTGACAAAACTCTATACGTACATATACAAACACGTCTGCCAATGTTAGTACAACGGATTAAATGTTCAGCCGACAGTGTATCGTGACATAGAATATTAAACTTTTGTATTCAGTTCTCAACTCGCTCACTATGCGCCTGGATGGAAATGTTATAATGGACGAAAATGGAAGGTAATTTTTTAATTATTTAGTTAATTCTGAAAATGGCAAAGTTCATGTAGAGATAAATACAGTGTGTTCCACGTAATTAAATAACATACACATATTGTAAATGAGACTATTTGGAGGTCAAGGAAACTTATTGTATACAGTATTTGTTGTTTATTACTCGTAAATGCATTGTACCATGTTATTTTACAATGCACATTATGCAAATTAATGGGTTGTTTAATTAGAAGGTATCGTATAGCGCATTCTAACGCGCGTGTCGTATCGTCTCATTCCTTGCGCTTTAGAACCCGCGTGGGTTCGAACTCTGGTGGTGATATGTCGGATGTTAATTGATATCCTTCAACTCCGTCTGAAGTCGCTGTCCTGTATGACCATACATGTGTTAGTGGGACGTAACCACCACCCATACACACACACACACGCCCATTTCATTTACTTTCTGCTGCTTGTGGTTGGTTAAATAATATAGATTTCAGTACAATGTGATATACATTGTGCCGTGTAATAACTATGAAGGATTTGAAAAGCTTTTAAGGTAATATATAATTCATATACTCGATGTTATTAGACAAGTAACAATCTCGCTGACATTTCATGTTTTTGCTATTCTATGCACTAGTCTCGTTTGCGTGGATGTTTTTTAACTATTTTTTGAAAATATGATCATCATAGTGGTGACATTTAGCGGCATACTAACTAGTCAAGAATGTCAGGAATGCTGTGTGTTATGAGCCTTTACCATCCTTATGTTGTGTGTTATGAGCCTTGATCATCCTTATGTTGTGTGGTATGATCCTTGTCTAGCCTTATGTTGTGTGGTAAGAACCTTGTCCAGCCTTATATTGTGTGGTATGAGCCTTGTCCATCCTTATGTTGTGTGGCATAAGCCTTGTTCATCCTTATGTTGTGTGACATAAGCCTTGTCCATCCTTATGTTGTGTGGTATGAGCCTTGTTCATCCTTATGTTGTGTGACATAAGCCTTGTCCATCCTTATGTTGTGTGGTATGAGCCTTGCCCATCCTTATGTTGTGTGGTATGAACCTTGAACATCCTTATGCTGTGTGGTAGGAGCCTTGTTCAGCCTTATTTTGTGTGGTATGTACCTTGTCCATTATTATGTTATGTGTTATGAGCCTTGACCATCCGTATGTTGTGTGGTATGAGCCTTGACCATCCTTATGTTGTGTGGTATGAGCCTTGTCTTATGTTGTGTGGTATGAGCCTTTTCCAGCCTTATGTTGGTAGGAGCCTTGTTCAGCCTTATGTTGTGTGGTATGAGCCTCGTCCATCGTTATGCTGTGTGGTAGGAGCCTTGTCCATCCTTATGTTGTGTGGTATGAGACTTGCCCATCCTTATGTTGCGTGGTATGAACCTTGACCATCCTTATGCTGTGTGGTAGGAGCCTTGTTCAACCTTATTTTGTGTGGTATGAGCCTTATCCATTATTATGTTGTGTGTTATGAGCCTTGACCATCCTTATGTTGTGTGGTATGAGCCTTTTCCAGCCTTATGTTGTGTGGTATGAGCCTTGTCCATCGTTATGCTGTGTGGTAGGAGCCTTGTTCAGCCTTATGCTGTATGGTATGAGCCTTGTCCATCCTTATGCTGTGTGGTAGGAGCATTGTCCATCCTTATACTGTGTGGCATGAGCCTTGTCCATCATTATGTTGTGTGTGTGGTATGAGCCTTGTCCATCATTATGCTGTGTGGTATGAGCCTTGTCCATCATTATGTTGTGTGGTATGAGCCTTGCCCATTATTATGCTGTGTGGTATGAACCTAGTGTATCCTTATTTATGATATGAGCCTTGTCCATCCTTATGCTGTGTGGTATGAGCCTTTTCAATCATTATGTTGTGTGGCATGATCCTTGTCCACCATTATGTTGTGGGTATGAGCCTTGTCAACCCTTATGTTGTGTGATATGAGCATAGTCCATCCTTATGCTGTGCAGCATGAGCCTTGTCCATCCTTACGTTGTGTGGTACGGACAGTGTCCATCCTTATCTTGTGTGATATGAATATTGTCCATCCTTTTGTTGTGTGGCATGAGCCTTGTCCATTCTTATGTTGTGTTGTATGAGCTTTGTCCATCCTTATGCTCTGTGGTATGAGCCTTGTCCATCATTATGTTGTGTAGCATAAACATTGTCCATTCTTATGTTGTGTTATATGAACCTTGTTCATCCTTATGTTGTGTGATACGAACATTGTCCATCATTATGTTGTGTGGTACGAACCTTGTCTATCCGTATGTTTTCTGGTGTGATCATTGTCCATCCTTGTGTTGTGTGATATGAGCCTTGATCATCCTCATGTTGTGTGGTATGAGCCATGTCCATCCTTATGTTGTGTGGTATGAGCATTGTCCGTCCGTATGTTTTGTGAAATGAACATTGTCCATCCTTATGTTGTGTGGTATAAGCCTAGTCGATTCTTATATTGTGTGGTAGGAGCCTTGTCCATCCTTATGTTGTGTGGTATGAGCCTGGTCCCTTTGTATTGTGATATCCATAATATTTTGTTGTGTGGTTTTTGAGCCTTGTCCATCCTTATGTTGTGTGGTATGAGCCTTGTCCGTTCTATGGTTGCTTTAAAGTTGTATAACCCCCTGTTCATTTAGCCCACAACAGAGAGTGGAAAGAATTTCAATCATTGGAAATGAAATGTAGCCAAATTGTTTTAACTCACTTTGAATTATTTTTTGCTCATTTGTTTCATAATTCTTGTTTCATATGTCATGCTATATAAATACATACAAAAAACGGGATCCGTTGGAAGCAACAAACACAAACAATAGATAAAAGTAGCAGACTCGGTTTTATTGCCTGTTCATGAGAGGTAATGTAAAGGGCAACACCTAACGCCTCTAGCACCGGCTTAATCGATATTCTACTTCAAAGCCACAAAGACTATGACATTTCTAGTCTGGTTACCATTTCTACAGACAAATGCACGGTTTTATCAATATAACATTTTCGCAATTCTGTTAACACAACTGCACAATAACCAATAACAGGGTGTTTTTGAAAAATGGTTATGTCAATACAATTTAGTTGTAGGCGAGCAGAACAAAGTAAACATTATCCTTTCACCAATACGTGAGACGTCAGGGTAGTAGTTTCTTTTAATATGTTGTCTGTGTATTTTGGCGAGGAAAATGTTTTAGAAGTAAACTCAGTTTATAAAAGTTCACCTATTTATTTTATTGATCTAGGACGTATACAAGTACAACTTGGTACACATCGGTACATACTGAGTAGACGTATGCATATCAATAAGAAATGTGCCGAAACCAAGTATTTTACGGTTGCAATTATATAAACTGGACAAAATACATGTAATACATAAAATGCATGTCAATTCCATAGACGAGATACGAAGCCGTGTATGATCGGGATCATGATAAAGTGACATTGACATGACAATTAATAATGCTGCAAAGCCACTTGTAAACAAAGTTGGTGATAAAACTAAAGCAAATTAGTCAGGAACATACTTTTATAGATTATCGACATTCAATGAAAAGGGAAATAGTTTTAAATTATGAATTTGTCACGTTTTTGTTTTTGAATATCACATCCTTACCTAGCATTTTTAAAAGCTTCAAACAATTATATCATTGTTCATTTCCCCTGAAATGTCGTACTAAACTTATTTTTTTCAGGATATAATAAACATAAATGTTTACAAATAAGTTAATGAACTGGTAAACAGTATGATATTTAAATTGTCTGTCGAAATAGTTGTTGCATGACAGAGACCTCTTAAAATGCCGGTTATCTTCTCAGGTTTTATAAATCGGTATCAATTTACGGACTACGGACTTTATACACATTGTTATACATATATATAGATCTATATTCCAATTTGTATTGAACTGAACCGAAACAAGATGTGGCCATAAGCTTCGAAATTCGATCGTAAGTTGTTGAAATTTACGAGATTGTATCAGGGCCATTCAGACAGGGTATATTGGAGAGGTACCTTTAACAATGGTCGTTATCAGGGCAATTCAGGCAGAGTACCTTTGACAAAGGACGAATGTCGTCTCGATTGCCCCATAAGACCTCCGTGCAAAGTGCATATCCGACACAGCTTTGCATTGTATATATTACAAGGAATTTAGTAGGTAATGTGTCAATGAACAAACACAAAACAAATACCAGTAAAATAATTTAAAACTTACTGAATATAGACACTATACCATTATTTTGAAATTATTTATGACGTTCGGTAAAAAAAGCCTTTTAACTCCAAATGAGGACGTAATGTTTGTAGACAGTAAATATGAAGGTGAAAAAGATAACTAGAGGCGATCTGGAAAACATAAGGGTGCCAAGACAACCATCGTTAAGATAATAAAATATAAATCTTGTTTTATATCATATGGGCTTTATTTTTCTATCAGTAAAATACATAATTCAGTCATGTAATTCAATAAAAAACATACCAGGCCCGTAGCCAGCACTGACATTTAACCGAGGCAAATCCCTTCTATATACGATTTCCTGCGTTTTAGTGCATTCCCGGGTCAGATTTTTCAGCTTTTTAAGACTATGTTAGTGATTTTTGTCTCGCCAACGATAGTGGGTAGCGAGACCTAGCAGTCACTTTTCAGGCGGCGGCGGCGGCGTCCGCATTTTAAATCAACTATAGCCGCTCGAATTTTTCTGAATCTTTGTCAGATGCTTTGTTGGGTCAAGTGACATCACGTAATGCCAAAATTACCAAGGTCAAGTCATATTTTGCGTTATTTTCTCAAAACTTAACCTCGCTTAGGTAACTTAACATCGGTTAGGTAACTTAACTTCTGTTAACTGTATGTGATTGCCTCATTTTCTTTGATACTTGATCGTATGTATTGTTGGCATTGGTGGACATCACTGAACGACAAAAACTACCAAGGTCAAGGTCATATTTTCCCAAAACTACACCCTGGTTAAACCACTTAACCTCAGTAACTTAACTTCTTATAATTACCTCGCTTTTATTTGTTTGATACTTGGTCATATGAAGTCTTGTCTTTGGGGGACATCAGTAAAGGATACATATAATAAAATATTCATATGTGGTTTGCCGCGGTGGGCGAGACACCCTCAGGCCGAGGTCTTGTTTTAGTTTGATATTCCACTAAAATACTTACGTCAGTGTTCAGTATCGTTCCAAAATTCTAACGGGCAACTGCCTCCGTGTGCCTCTGCGTAGCTAACGGCTTGCATATATATCTGGCCAATTTTGCGAGGTTTCCAGAGACCAGACTTAATAATAAACAATAACTAAACCGAACATCAGATCCGGCTGAGCGCGTTTGCAAGTAGTTGCGTATGGGGGTTTATTTGTATTTGCATTAACATACTCTTCTTGTAAAACGTCACAAAGTAACATTAAGAAAAAAATGTTTTTTTTTAAGTAAAGAGTGTTAAATGTTATTAGACGTACCATCTACCTCACTCTGTTTACACAGGAGGTTATCACCGTTTGTCTAATGCCAATAAGTATGTGTATACATGCACAACACCAAGACAATTTATCTTACAACCTCTCTCCGCATCTTAAATCTAAACACATGCTAGTAATGCTTTCCTTATAGTAATACAATGTTAAATATAATTTTCAGCAACGTATCCCCGGTTGCATCGCCTAAGGACAAAATGGCGCCGTCAATACCGACGATTCAGGACAGACAGCCGCCCAGAAGGACGCACAGCAGTGTTCAACGTATGTATCCGTTTGGTTAATTCTGCCGCTGTGTTGAGTCTCTGTATCCATTTGGTTGCCTCATGATACCTCTCAGACGCTGTGTTCAGCGTATGTATCCATTTGGTTAACTCTGCCGCTGTGTTCAGCGTATGTATCCATTTGGTTGCCTCATGATACCTCTCAGACGCTGTCTTCAGCGTTTGTATCCATTTGGTTTTAACTCATGATACCGCTCTGCCGCTGTGTTCAGCGTATGTATCCATTTGGTTGCCTCATGATACCTCTCAGACGCTGTGTTCAGCGTATGTATCCATTTGGTTAACTCATGATACTGCTCTGCCGCTGTGTTCAGCGTATGTATCCATTTGGTTAACTCATGCTACCGCTATGCCGCTGTGTTCAGCGTATGTATCCATTTGGTTAACTCTTGATACCTCTCAGCCGATGTGTTCAGCGTATGTATCCATTTGGTTAACTCATGATACCGCTCTGCCGGTGTGTTCAGCGTATGTATCCATTTTTTTGCCTCATGATACCTCTCAGACGCTGTGTTCAGCGTATGTATCCATTTGGTTAACTCATGATACCGCTCTGCCGCTGTGTTCAGCGTATGTATTCATTTGGTTAACTCTTGATACCTCTCAGCCGCTGTGTTCAGCGTATGTATCCATTTTGTTAACTCATGATACCGCTCTGTCGCTGTGTTCAGCGTATGTATCCATTTGGTTAACTCAAGATACCTCTAAACCGCTGTGTTCAGCGTATGTATTCATTTATCCATTTGGTTAACTCATGATACCTCTCAGCCGCTGTGTTCAGCGTATGTATCCATTTGGTTAACTCACGATACCGCTCTGCCGCTGTGTTTAGCGTATGTATCCATTTGGTTGCCTCATGATACCGCTATGCCGCTGTGTTCAGCGTATGTATCCATTTGGTTGCCTCATGATACCGCTCAGCCGCTGTGTTCAGCGTATGTATCCATTTGGTTGCCTCATGGTACCGCTCAATCGGTGTGTTCAGCGTATGTATTCATTTGCTTAATTCATTGATGTCTCTCATCCGCTCGAGGTGTCGAAGACATTGGTACTTTCTTTCTGTAAGGAAGGGACAGCGGTTTTCCAGCGGAGTTGTCTCAGATTAATCAAATACTTGCACGAGTTATTCGTGAAGATTTACCTAGCAGCGCTCTTCATAATTACGAGCGTGACCTATAGAGAGACTATCGATCAACATGTGATAAACAATTAAGTCGGATAAAGGCTATGCAAGAAATCGTCAACATTATGAAACCGCGGTAGAACGCTACTTTCCCCCCCTTCTTAATGTCAAGATTTCTCTTCATAGACAGACTTTGCCATTGATTTTATATAGTGATAGTTTAATATCCAGAAAGAAAAAAACAACAAATAAAAATGTTCGTTGTGAGGGGTGACACAGGTGTCATGTGACAGCTTTGTTTATACGTGCGGTTATATTTTTCAGCAAAACCAAAGTTTATACCTGAAACGGAGATAGGCATTCCAAAAGATGGCAGTTTATTCGAATATTCCGTAGACGACATGTCGACGTTTTTACGATACATGGGGGTCGAGGAGCGGATAGTTACGCACGTGCATAAAAAAGGACTTGATGGTGTGAAATTCTCAAAACTGAAAGACTCGGACTTAGAAGCTTTAAGCATGCACAACCCAATCATCTGTCACTTCCGGGATAGAAGTATCCGAGAGAAAAAGGGCGGGAAAAAGAAGCTTCCATTCATGTTGTGAAAAACTAAATTATGTTGCGATTACATTTATCGTAGTTCATTGACTATAAGCTACCGGAACGCTTTGCGCTATTGTGATACAGTTGCGATCGACTGAAATGTATTTCGACATAATAGTATAATACAAAGTATGCATTGAAAATATTTAGACAAATTATTATAATACAAAGTATGTATTCATATATATTCCAAGACTAAAGTTTGTTTACTACCATCTCCAGACAATCATTGTCTGAAAAACTGTATTTGCTTCAAAAAGAAGTGCAATTATTGGCGGGAAACCCGTGCCAAGCTGACGGGGAAAACCCGTGCCAAGCTGACGGGGATCAGCCGTCACGTGTACATAATTGTTTCATATACTAACAAAGTGTTCACCTAACGAGCCAGTGTTTCATAGTTAACGTACATTTATGTTGCAGACGACATTGTACTGGATAAAATCATACATGAATTTATTACAAAACGTTTGTTAGAACCTTTATGGTTCATATTGAACTGTGGACGTTGGAATATATTGCCATTGCTAAAATGGACACATTATACATAAATGTCACGGTGTGACAGCAATCGCAGTGTGACAGTTGTGCACTCGCTGCGCAAGTAAGAGGTTGGGATTCGATTTCCGGCACGTGCTGGTGAATAGTAGGAACTGTTCTATCCCGAACTTACACTCGTAGATTTATTCCATCGTAGATCTACCCTGAACATGGTTGGTGCTGCCATAGGAGGATACTTACGCTCTGCCTTGCTATTATAAAGAAAATATGATGGCATGTTAATATGAAAACATCATTTAACACATAACAAACACATCTTCACGACTTATACTAATCATACTAAGCATGATTTATAGGTATTGCCCAATAAAATGTTATTCAAAGAAATATGTATATTATTAAGATCTTTAAATGATTATGAATCTCCACTGATGCAGTATTTGACGTATTAACTTCAGATTTCAATTATCAAAACATTAATGTTCATTTTAACATTATGCAATACATCACATGAAATACAGACGGCGTTATCTTAATGGGTCGTATGAATCCATGCATGTCATATTTGACTATATCTAGTAGATACATTACATATGTAATGTGAGATGTTCATCAAAATCATCTCCACCTGGTAGTATGTCTAAACGCCAAATTATTTATTGTATTTGCCTGTTGGATAATTATTAATATTATAATTAATATTCGTTTCAATTTCCAACCCATAGTTGTATAAAATACACCCCACCCACTTGATCATCAGCATACATTTCATAATTATACCAGTTAACCTGTGATTGTTGTTATATTTTCGTTTTTAAAGTTTAAAGGGACACTCAGCAATCTTGAAGTTTCTATCAAACAGTAAAAGTGGCGTCTCGATGTAATACTCCATTATCATTTTGACTTTAAACCTGCTAACTTCAAATCAAATATTGTTTTGAGTTTTCATTTCTACCATAAGTTTAATTATTTATCGATGCAGTGTAATCAACAGTACATAATACACAAACATAATTGGCTTTATATTATTCTTACAATTAATATTAGTGGTTGAACAAATGTAGTTATGTAAAAAAAATAATAACGGGAAGCCGCGAGTTTTTGAAAATCAGGATTGATGCGTGTCCCTTCAACATGATTTATACTGAGCATAAATAAAAACAACCCACAGTTAGTGCTGGCATTTCCATAGGCCAGTTTTTGAGGGAGTACGTGGTCCCGCCTTAATTCCATTTAGCGATTGGAAAACTTGTATTAGCAGGATTTTATAACGGATATTTCGACAATAAAACATGTTTAAAACAAATGCGATAGCCCGTTTAAAATTACCTATTACATGTTTTAATTTTACAATATGCAAATTTTAAAAGACGACAATAATGATTTTATTTCATACCCACGCTTACCCCGTTTTCGCTTCTTGGAGAAGGGGTTGGATGGGGTATGAAAGTTAATACTGGGACCACGTAATGAAATATTGAAAAAGATTTAATAAAACAATGTGTGATGGTCGTTACCACACTTAATGGATAACAAACAGTTTCAAAATTGCAAAGTAATACTGTTATGTATGATATGAAATCAACAAAGTGGGGGTAATTTGGATAATTGTGGGTAATCAAAAACTGGAAATACAGGAAATATTGCCTTGGACAAATGTAGGTATTTTTGGCTTAAACTTATATTTTATTTTCCAATATTTATACAGTCGGTGAAAATGTACATAATACAAAATGTGAAAAAGGATGGAACGAAAGCAGTTGCTTAGAGTTCCTTTCCTTTTTTTCATAGGGTTGATGTTTTTAAGGACACACATTTATTTTCAAAAATAAAACAGTGATAACGTGTTGTTAATAGCGGTTTTTTTCAACTAAATTTATTTGGACTATTGGTGACGGTCTATCTTATTATTCCATATTATATATCGTTAATTATTTCCTATTTTGTTATCTAGAAAATAAGGAAAAGAATACTGGGTACTTTTTATTTTTGCTTAGTATATATCCTTTGTTAAATATGAAAATGCAGAGAATATATTGGCTGTAGTTTATATATATCAACTGTATATTTTACATGGATCCCTGCTCAAACTGTCGTTTCTGGGGAAACAACAGTGCATTTATATACTGAAGCGAAAAAGAAACGCCACTTGGGAAATTTCCGCTATATATTGTACACACTAACTTCCACATAATATTCCAAAGAAATCCCAAGATGTTTTGTAAAATAAATGTTACATTTAGAGCTAGGACACAACTGTAATGCTGTAGATGTTTTAATCACAGTACACGTTGTAACAAGAAATTCATAAATGTTGAAGTTCCTCTTTGAAAAATGAGCCATTTCAGTACTGTATTTAAAACGTAAAGAGTTTGCAAAATTATGCATCCTAAGTTTGTTCACAAACGTGAGCCAAACGCGTAATCTGTCAGTAATAAAACTTTGAATGAATACTGTTTGCTGTGTTGTTGTTTTAGTCTTTTTCCGAAAGGAATAATCTTACGTAGCCATACTATTTGATTAACAGCAACATTATTGTACATACAATATATAGCGGAAATTCCCGAGTTGCGTTTCTTTTTCGCTTCAGTATATATATAATATATATATATATAATACTCTACTAGCTGCGAAAACCATATCTCTCATGGTTTTACCAAAGATGGTAGGTACAGAATATAAAACCATTCGAGCTATGATTATCACAGCTAATACCCACCCTAGTAGTTTGTTTAAAGTGTAAAAACATGGGCATTAGGTACTTTGCCTGGTAGATTGTGTATTGTATTGTATTGGTCAGTCTATGTATTGTATTGGTCAGTCTGTGTATTTTAGACAGGTCAACTCTGGGGAAATATAGCGTTAATTGCTCACTGGTAGTTTTTGCGTGGACTCCTATGGGCCTATACGGTACATTTATGTAATATTGGGGGAAACGTCACTTTCAATGCTCATTTACTAACTGTAATGCCGGTAACCAGATAAGGTATTTTAGTAAGTTTATCCTTTCCAATTTGGTATCAAAAATGGGCTTAATAGGTGTATAATGAAAAATAATCAAACGAGCTTTCCAAAAGATTCTTGAATATTTGTTGTAGTTCTGATGAATTGAATCGTTTGGCTTGTTACTATTTGTATGCCGACACATAAATGTATCACTGCAAATGTTACATACCTACTAAATGCATCTGTCTTACCAGTCATTATTTGGGGGGTCAACAAGGACTAATATAGAAACGGCTAACGTTGTATAGAAACGGCTACTGCATGTAGTCTACCCCAAGCGGAGGCATGCCAGATTTTAAGGCACAAACCCGCTAAATGACGACACAATACAAAACCTTTTATCAAAACTCTATCCATGTGTTCAGGTCATATAATAATGTATATGTACCAATTAAAAGTATAGGATTTTTTCATGGGTTCTTAAAATACCCGTGATTGATTATGCGTAAAATGACATGAGTTGATAGTTCAACGCTCCAGTTTTGGGGTTGGCCCTGGCTGGTTAAAGCCATTTCCACACTGTGTCTGTAAAGTTTGTATTCTCACAATGTGTAAATTATATATTATACCTCGTCGTCAGTAGGTTTAGAAACGTTTTTAGTATGCCGTAAAATGTGGCTTTTGTTGGCGGGATAGCTACTTTAAGCGATCACGACTGTCTCAAATTTGATGGGATGTCACTGTTGTATTTTGGTTGAAATCCTGATAATTGTTTATTACTGTCTGTCTGTACGTCTGTCAGCCAAACATAATCTCAATCTTATAACACATTTCGATGTTAACCTCTATCCATTTATTCAATAAGGCGTAACTGCTAATGTGCAATTCATATCTTACGTGTAATTGTATACCCCATAAGATAGCAAGCTAAATATTAATATAAAATGGAGAAAGTTTACACATTAAGCAGCTTATATAAATCATATCTGTATGTGCTAAAATGACAGCAATTACTGATGCGTGGACAGTTAAGATATACTACTGTACGGTACAGTACTCTTCTTTGTGTAGGCGACCTTTTTGTAAACGTGAACTCGGGAACAGCTATGAGCTTTTGATGAAACTATTTCAGTTATGTCAGATAGAACTGATTATCCGTGAAAACAAATTTCTTCTTTGTTTGTTTTGTTATCAGTTTATTCTTACGAGTGTTTCAATTTATTGTTAATTGATAATATATTAGTAATGAAGTTTATATCAAACCTCTAGGCAATTGTAGGATATTTATATATTTCCACAAGGTATTGTTTACTTGCATTGAAACCGTAAGATGTAATACTATCTGTACATCAGAAATTTTTGTTTTTTCTGCCATACTGAAATTGAAAGTAGTCCAGTACTGTTCCCAGGCAAGAATATGGCCTCTGCTTATTCTTATCCTGTCAGAGGGTACAACACTCCCTGCTCATTTTGTCATTTTAAAAGGTCTGTATTAACCTCCCCGTATTGTTTTAGGTGCTATTTAGGCAATGGCTTTAGGTAATGGCAGAACACGTTGATTGCGAGTTAACAACAAAATGCGCAACATCCGTATTGTAATCTGTAAATGATTATTTCAGTGTAGATGGGGCTGGGGCTGGGGCTGGGCTAGAATGTTCATTCCTGTTAGCATCATATACCATGTTTGTGTTGGTGCGCCGTAAAACCAACCCAATTAAATTAAAATTAATATATGTCGAACTGTTGGCTACTAACCTGTCTTAACGAGGATCACTAACTATTGTCACATGACATATTTTAATACACATTTTTCTATATAAACGCATGAATAATCTGTTAATGTATGTTTAACGTTACTAATCCTGTCGTTATTTCCGGGTTACCACGTGAATATGATCAACGTGATATTCTGCAGACGTGAACGTTCTAGGTCCATTCTGTCTTTTTTTTTTTTTTATCTCGATGTGTTTGGAGAGTTCTTTCTGGTGACGCCATTTATCGATGCATGCACGTTTGTTTTGTGCTGGCGCGTCATAAACTAGCTAAATATGGCAATGCACAGTTCTCATTTTTCAGCTTACACCCCGTGTGGTTCCGTTTGGTAACGGGGCAAAGAATAGATCACGTTGGAGGGGGAAACAGAGGGGTATAACCCCCCCCCCCCCCCCCCCCCCCCACACACACACACACACACACAGCCCCATACACACTGAACAAATTCATGTTCATTTTAGGTGCCTTCTCGCTCATATCACTAGAGCATAGGCAGAAAAACTATAACGTGGCTCCAACGTAAATGGAGTGTCTACAATAGAATTTGCAGCAACTCTGCAGTTCAGGGTGAGAAGGTTCTAGGCCCGTTCTCCATATTTTATCTCGATGTACATGGAGGATGTGCATTCCTGTTAGGCGCCATATAACCTTTCATGTGTTGGTGCGCCTTAAAACCCCAATTCAATTCATTTGTCAGCTTCCAACTAAATAGTATTTTTTTCTCTCTCACTTAACTACACTTTAAAATACAACCTCGGCTGAATGTGGTTCAGCTAATTTTTTTCTGGGGTGCTTTGAAATTCGGCACTGACTGGTTTAGTGGGATTAGTTCTGTTCTTCTCAAGTGGTTGCCGGAGTAGAATAGAACCACTGCAACTCCCGCTAGATGCGGAGTGATAGGACACCCACCACACCCCCACGCTTCATGTTCATTTGTCACTTCGTCATGACACTGCGTATGCAAAAGCGGAAACGTGGCTCCGTCGTAACTGAAGTGTCTACTATAGAATTTGCAGCAACTCTTCAGTTCGGCAGGTTAGAAGGTTCTATGCCCATTCTCCATATTTTATCTTGATGTAAATGGAGGATGAGTTTGGCGTCATATAACCTGTCATGCGTTGGTGCGCCGTAAAACCCAATTCAGTTCAATTCTATCTACTATACTTCAGTGGGAGGATATATCAGTTTATAGTCGATGTTATATAGCATAGAAACTAACCATGCATGTCCTAAAGAAAGTAGACTCCTAGTTCACCATCTTGATATTATCCACTTGACAGTTATTGCATATTATAAATATATTTTTTTTATGATACGAATAAAATGTTGACACTAACACGCGTCTTGTTCTGTTTGCGGACAACTAATTGCAGTTTGATATTTCTATCACATTTCTATCAAATTTTTTACATTATGCAAACATCAAGTAATATAAGATACAGTCTATCTTTTTTGTAGCATGGTGTACTTAGTAACACTGTGACGTCATAGTAACCAACGAGCTGAGACAGACTCTATCTTTTTTGTAGCATGGTGTACTTAGTAACACTGTGACGTCATAGTGACCGTACTCTAAATTCCAATATCCGGTAGTTGTAGTACGATAAAGCCACGCCCCTTTAGTTACCCTAATTAAACGATTTAATGCTCTGCATTCATCAAAGGAAATGTCACCGACCATGCTACAATATACGTGTACGACATGACGTACTAGATACTGATATTTACATATATCATTATAATAAATGATACTGAAGATGCCATGTCCTCAAGAAGTCTCTGTAGCTCATTGGTTGGAACGAATGATTGTAAATCAGAAGGTCGTTTGTTCGAATCCCTAGGAAGGCCACCCCTTTTTCCTCTCTATAATTATTGCGCTTCCTGTGTACAGACCTGTACGATATTCACTACTCGAAGCAAATGATGTCCTGTGCTAAATTTGATCGCTAAAATACCCAAATTCGCCATGAGCATGTGAACATGAAATTACAAATAAAGACCTCAAAATGGTCTGATCAAAATTCTGTACCAAGTTTCATAGCAATCCGTGGAAAACTATAGGAGGATTGTTGTGATGCCGAACGGACAGACGGCACTTCGTGTGGGAGACATAATTGCTTTGATAATTGTGTTTGATTCATTTTATTGAGTGGTTAATTGTACTTTTTCTCTTCGTTTGCCATCAAAGTTAAAGGGACAAAGGCAATCTTGATTTAAAAAACAACAACACCAAAACAAACCCGCGGCTTCCGGTTAATTTTTTCTACATTACTCGCATTTGTTCAGTCATTAATATTATAAGATCAGTATAAAGCAAATTGTTTTTGCAAATTATTAACTGTTGAATATTTTGATTATTAACTGTTGATTATTTTGCACCAATAACACATTTAAACATATGGTAGAATAAGACGAACAAATGAAAATTCAACATTTTATTTAATGAAATATGCAAGCAGGTTTAAAGTAAGATACTGTATAAATAAATCGAGACGCTAATTGCAATGCTCGATCAACACTTTGATTGCCATGTGTCCCTTTAAAGTTAAATGAGCACATATTAGTTATCTAGTTTCAGCGTAGGAAAGATTACTGACATACCAAGGATGTTTGGAGATAATCGTGTTATTGATTCAGGTCCAAAATATTTAAAATCATCCGAGAAAGTCCTATAATTTGTTGAAAACAAAATAGAAATATGTTGTTGTTTTTTCAACAACAACATCATCGTAACATAGAAAATAACACATCTAAAGAATGATTCTGTAAATCTATGCTCCTGTCACAGGGTCAACTATATTTTACATGAATAATGAATAAATTGTGCATTTATCAAGCATGTTGGTTTTGAGTTATAATCATCGTTTTCAGTCCAAGGGAAGTAATCTTCTTATAACTTTAACCATCTCCTATACAAGATTGTCCAGGAAACTTGTCACTTACCTTACTTGTCACTTACTTACTTGTCCACTTACTTACTTGTCACTTACGTTACTTGTCACTTACTAACTTGTCACTTACTTACTTGTCCACTTACTTACTTGTCACTTACGTTACTTGTCACTTACTTACTTGTCACTTACTTACTTGTCCACTTACTTACTTGTCACTTACCTTACTTGTCACTTACGTTACCTGTCACCAAAGACTTTACGACATCGATGTGAGGGACTAATGCAATGTTTTGTTGCTATGAAGATAACTCTTTATCATTAAGAAGCCGCGGTCGGTCGCTACGTTATCTTTCTTTCGGACTCTTTAATGGTGAAGATTTCTCTTCATAGCCTCTATCCTAAACAGAGTATTCCCTTCTGCAATCAATTTTCTTTAGCAACAATAACTACTTTTTCCTTTTTGTCTTACAAAACATGAATACAATGCTTGTTTTGGTTGATTTATAAAATCATCGGTAAAATACGAGAAAACTGTCCTATTATCTTCTTAATATTGCGATTAAACTTCGAACTTTTATTCAGCATTTATATGTCTTAAAATAAAACATACGATCATTTTTAGCTCGACTATTCGAAGAATAAGAGAGCTTATGTAATCACCCCGGCGTCGGCGTCGGCGTTGGTGTCGGCGTCGGCGTCCCACATCAAGGTTTGCGTGTAAGTTGTGTTTACAAGTCTATATCTCTTACATTTCTTATCCTAGCACAACCAAATTTGTTCATGGGCTTCCTTATAGCATTATCTTAAGGGCTGCATAATCAATTTTGGTTCCTGTAACCCATGGGCTCCCATGGAACCCAAATTATGATAGCCCATAAAATGTGTCCCATTTCACATAAAAATTGTGCGTGTAAGCTGTGTTTACAAGTCTATATCTCTTACAATTCTTACCCTAGCACAACCAAATTTGGCCATTAGCTTCCTTATAGCATTATCGTAAGGGCTGCTTAAGTAATTTTGGTTCCTGTAACCCCTGGGCTCCCATGGAACCCAAATTCTGATAGCCCTTAAAATATGTCTGTTTCACATCAAATTTTGCATGTAAGCTGTGTTTACAGGTCTATATCTCTTACATTTCTTGTCCTAGCTGAAGTAAATTTTGGAATTGGTTTCCTTATAGTATGTTGTAAAGGATTGGATAAGTAATTTTGTCTTCTGCAAATTCTGGGCTCCCAAGGAACCCAAATTGTGATGGCCCATAAAATGTGCAATAAACGCAGATCTAGGTTTGCATGTAAGCATGTATATATCTATAATTTTGGTTTGGGATTTGTTATAGCATTATGCATCTTATTACTTCACCCTTATTGGGACCTCCCTCCCCACCCAACCCCCACACCCACTCCCCTCCACACTTTTTTTTGTTGTTGTTGTTTTAGTCACTTCTTACACATATATGTTGCCCCCTCCTCCCCACCCCCACACACCCCACCCCTGCCTCTCACCCCCCAACCCCCACCCACACTTGATTTTTTTTTTTACATATTTCTTTGTTGTTTTAGTCAATTCTTACACATATATGTTGCCCCCTCCCCCTCCCCCTCCCCCTCAACCCACTCCCGCCTCCCACCCCCGCTCCACCCACCCCACACCCACTTGAAAATCTTTTTTTTTTTTTTACATATTTCTTTGTTGTCTTAGTCAATTCTTACACATATATGTTGCCCCCTCCCCTCCCCAACCCCCTCCCGCCGCTCCATCCCACCCCACGCCACTTGAAAATCTTTTTTTTTTTTTACATATTTCTTTGTTGTTTTAGTCAATTCTTACACATATATGTTGTACATATTTTTGTGTTGTTTTGGTGAATTCTTACAAAGCTTCTTACACATATATGTTGCCCTCACCACCCCCACTCCCCCACCATCCATCCCCGCCTCTCTCCCACCCCCATCCCGTACCCCACTCAAAACTTGAATTTTTTTATTTTTTATTTTTTTACATATTTCTGTGTAGTTTTGGTCAGTTCTTACACATAGTTATGTTGTGCTCCCAACCCCACCCCACACTGTTGTAGCCTTGTTTTCTGATGGTATATACTAGCTATAGATTTATTATTCTCTGAAAAATCGAATAGTCGAGCTGCGCTGTTCTCCGACAGCTCTTGTTTAAATTGCAAACACAGTTTTACATAATTATGATATGTTAAGATAAGATAAGAAGACTTTATTCATCAATCAGAAGGCCAGAGGCCCGTGAGACATACAAGCAATTGACATAGCAAGATAACAAACAGCATTTTTAGTAATATAAATATTATATAATTTATGACAGAAAATAAATACACAATTTATGACAGAAAAAAAAGCGGAGAAGAAATAAGCGGAGAAGGTGAGAAACATACGGAAGCCTGGAGGGACTTATTAGTTATTACTTATTACTTATTAGTTATTACTTATTAGTTATTACTTATTTGTTATTACTTATTAGTTATTACTTATTTGTTATTACTTATTAGTTATTACTTATTAGTTATTACTTATTTGTTATTACCTATTTGTTAAAGGCGGGTTAATGAAAACATGGCGGATATCTTGTCGATAAGCTATTTATCCGAAACGTAATTTACTTTATCTTTAATTAGCAAACTGACCAATCTATCTTATACTGTCAAAGCTGTAATTCACTTAGAATGTGTTCTTCACATGGGTGGTGTGGCCCAGTGGACAGCGAGGTGGACTTGAAACCGGACAACCCGGATTCAAGCCTTCCGGATGCCACTGAGTTCGTCGGTACACTTAACCTTGCCCTCGTCTGTCGGATGTGGACGTAAACTGGGCGTTCCCGTGTATCGAAGTCTATCCTCGAAGCATTTTAAAGAACCATATGATTCTATTCGATAGTAAGAGTATGGCAAGTTTCCGGATTCTTATGTATCCATCCCCACTCTCTGGGGCGCCTCTAAATAAATTGTAATATGTTGATGAGCCTTAGACAACATTCAACTCATGTTCTTCACCATGTTCAAACATGCTATAGTTGTATACATCATATACATGTTATAGATGGATACATCATAACCATGTTATATTTGGATACACCCTTAACATACTATAGTTAGATGCATCATAAATCTGTTATAGCTGGATTAAAAACAATCATGTATATACTAGTAGTTGGATACATCATACACGTGTTATAGATGGATGCATCCTAAACATGCTATATTTGAATGCTTCAGAAACATGTTACAGTTGGATACCTCCTAAAGAAGTTATAGCTGGATATAACATATACATGCTATAGTTGGATACATCATACACATGTTATATTTGAATGTATCATAAACATGTTATGCAATGTTATGGTTGGTTATAGTGAGATGCACCCTAAACATGTTACAGCTGAATATATCCTAAAGAAGTAATAGTTGGATATATCATAAACTTCTATAGTTGAATGCTTCAGAAACATGTTACATTTGGATACATCCTAAACATGTTATAGTTGAATAAATCATAAACATGTTATATATGGATTCATCCGAAACATGCTGTAGTTGGATACATCATACATATGTTATAGTTTGTTATACTATAGTGAGATGCACCCTAAACGTGTTACAGTTGGATCCATCCTAAAGAAGTTATAGTTGGATACATCCTAAAGAAGTTATAGTTGGATACATCCTAAAGAAGTTATAGTTGGATACATTCTAAAGAAGTTATAGTTGGATACATCATAAACATTTTCTAGTTTGGATACATCATAAACATGCTAAAGTTGGATATATCATACATATGGTACATGCTTTAGTTTGATACACCCTAAACATCCTATAGGTGGACACATCATAAACATGTTATAGTTTCGATACATCATAAACATGCTAAAGTTGGATGCATCATAAACATGTTATAGTTGTGTGCATCAAAACATGTTATAGCTGGATACATCCTAAACGTTTAATAGTTGGATACATCCTTAAATATGCTATAATCGGTGTGTGTGTGTGTGTATATATATATATATATATATATTAACAATTAATTCATAACACATAAGCCATTAGACATAAGTCCCTCATAAGCCATTAGACATAAGTAGAACGCGACTTATTTGTAAGGACTTGTTTATTATGAATTAATTATTATTAATTATTTGTTATTTCTTATTTGTTATTTCTTATTAGTTATTAGTTATTTGTTATTTCTTATTTGTTATTACTTATTTGTTATTACTTATTTGTTATTTCTTATTAGTTATTACTTATTTGTTATTTCTTATTTGTTATTACTTATTTGTTATTTCTTATTAGTTATTACTTATTAGTTATTTCTTATTTGTTATTACTTATTTGTTATTACTTATTTGTTATTTCTTATTTGTTATTACTTATTTGTTATTACTTATTTGTTAATATATAGTTCTCAAAACAGGCGGGAAAACAAACAGGCGGGAAAACGAAAACATGGCGGATGCAGATACTGCAGACACTGCTGACGATGCGAACGAGGTAAGGCGTATTGTACGTTCTTTGTAACTTATCCTAACTTACATATTATTGTACAGCACGCCTACACACCAGTTAGGTTACAGAGTGGGCATAGAGACATCTAATACACGCATAGTTCATACTGATCGCCAGTATTAACTCCATAATTTCCCATGTACAAGAGAGATGAATGTATTTGCCCCTTAAATGTGTGTCCGTCTTAACGCCGTTTTAACGGACACAATCTCGAGATATGTCCCCTTATAAGGAGTCTCCCTACTTGGTATATTTCAAAGGGAGCGTTCCTCTCTCGGTATAAGCCACCAGCCCAACCAGACCAATTATTGATACGAGTCATTTGATGAAAGTGAACATTTGTCAAATGCCGAAATGGAACACCACACCCAGTTTTCGCCTCTTGAGACACGCCCAAAGAAGTAGGCCTACATGTATTGGTTTAGAAATGTGTCTCTGAAATGATCATTCATTATGTTTTGACCATTACAATAGAAAATATTACTACTAGTAGATTTCTATTTTTCGTTTTTAAGTCGGACCTGTAGACCCAACGAAAAGTCTGCTTTACCTTTACCTATTCCATGGATATACAACTATGCCTATTCTATGCACGTACGACGTACGTATATGATCGACGAACGATAAAGATATAATTCGAAAATATATTATTTTTAAGGCGTATTATCTCCCTTATTTATTATTGGCCATTTGTAACTTAAAGTGCGTGGACCGCGGTGAGTCCTGACACATATTTAAAAGTTTTAGAACACAGAGAACTAAATCACTACTGACTGGTGAGTTATATGTATGTGTACAATGGTAATGAATACAAAACTTGTATGTGGTTACTGTAAATTAAACATAAAAGGTGCAGTAAGGAATTCTGGAAGAATCGCCCCATAAGTTGTAATGTTTCGATTCAGGTCGTTTCGGCATCAAACCATTTCGACACCTAAAGTAACTCCCATGCCTCATCCATTTTATTTAAGAAATAATAAATAGGTACCTATGTTTAATCGGTGGATAAAATACAGTTAGGAGTTCGGATGCACAGTGATTTAATTACTCGCATCCGAACAACTATAACTACGTGCCTGTGTTTTATTATTTATGAAAAAATACAGGTACGTATTTATTATTTCGAATCTAACACAACAATAATCCCATTTTTTACCCTATTGTGGGGCACTATGTATTATCTCGGAGGTCAAGGTAATCAGGCTGCTATGTTTACAGGCTGTTCCATTGGGCGCCCCCGTATGCAAAGTTCTGCGCAGTACACTATGTTTAAATACACTAGTATGACGCTTACGTCATATAGCTTGCGCTGTATGACGTCAAACGTTCTCAGCTTGTTCAAGATGCTTATTAGTGTTATATGTACTGATGCATATGATGGGTTTATATCGGTGTTGTGCAAAGTTTAGGAGCATGGCAAGCTTGTTGTAATTAACATTTCATTAAAATTACTGTCTGTTGAGTTTGTCTTCGTGACGTATATTTACCAAGTGACGTCATGTAACGTGGGGCTTCCAACGGATCAGATATACGCAGGGAATTTTTCTTCTTCCAATTGAAGGACTGATTCTTTAAAGAATGTAATTGTCCTGTGTAATGCGCTATGCCGGTAAAAACAGTCAACTTCCATTGTCGCTAAATACAATAAAATTATTTACAAGGCATCAAGAATCTAGTAGGTGGAGAAGAGGGGAGACGGCAGTGTAGTAAGCCTGACTCGGAACTCTTCTATCAACCATAGTTGGCAGCAGGTTCCAATCCCTAATGGTTCGAGGGTAGAAGGTGAACTTATATAATTATGTCCTTTGCAGCTGCTAGTTGATATATACGTTGTGTGCCCCTTGTACGGCTGTCGTTGGATGAAATCCGGACTTATGTCTACTACTCCATGGATAATTTTGTACAGCATTGACAGTCGGTTAGTGTACCGTCTGTACTGCAGGGGTTCCCAGTTAAGGTTCTGTACCATGGCAGTGATACAGCCTGGTGTGCGCTCGGTATAGATGTTGTGTACGAAACGAGCAGCACGGCGTTAGACTTGCTCCAAGTTGTGGGTATCACTTGATGAGTGTGGGTCCCATAGTGATACTGTTGCTGCATATTCAAGGGTAGGGTGAACCATAGTTGTGTATGCAGCTGCCTTCACGGGTTTGGTACAGTCGCTAAGGTTGCGTCTTATGAAGCCCATGGTCCGGTTGGCCTTGGCGACTGTATTGTCTATGTGATGCTTCCACGTGAGTTCTTCGCTAATGGTTACCCCCAGGTATTTACTGCCATCCACGACAACTAGTGTGTGACCATGGAGGCTGTATTGGGTTTGTATCATATGGCGCAGTGCAGAGAGATCAATTCTTTTTGCAGAAGGTCAGCGTCGTGTTGGCTTCTGATGAGTCTGTAAAGTAGACAGTCGTCTGCAAAAAGACTTGAGTCGGAGGAGGAGGAGGTTACTTCTCGTAGGTCATTAATGAAGGCTGAGAAAAGTAGCGGACCAAGAACCGTCCCTTGTGTTACTCCAGATATAACGTCTGCCTAGGAGGACTTGCAACCTTCAAGTAGGACAAGCTGTTTTTTGTTCCTGAAAAATGACTGGATCCAGCGAAGAGTGTTGCCCCTCACACCGTAGTAGTTGAGTTTGTACAAAAGATGGTTGTGGGGGACTTTGTCAAATGCTTTATAGAAATCAAGAAGGATGATGTCTACCTGGCTTTAGATGACAAGCTCTGAGCTATCTTTTGTACTGTTGTTGTGAGTTGTATTTCGCAGGATTGTCGAGCTCTGAAACCGTACTGGGAATCTGTCAGTATCCTGTGTCTGTCAAAGTGTTTCATAACACTGCTGTGTATGAAGTGCTCTAGAATTTTGCATGCTATCGATGTAAGGTCGGTAGTTTGATGGCAGGTGTTTCTCTCCTCTCTTGAAGGCTGGAACAATATGCGCATCTCTCCAGTCGGGTACTTCACCTTGGTCAAGAGAGGACTGGTAGAGGTGTGCCAGAATGGGTGCTAGTTCATTAGCTGCTGATTTCAGTATGAATGCTGGTATGCTGTCGGGACCCTTGCCTTGTGTACCTTTAAGTCAAGCAGTAACTTTAGGACTCCTTTATGTGGAACAGCTGTATTTTATCGTAGAATAACATATGACTGTCTCTCTTCTTTGTGTATATGAAAGATTTGTGCTGGTCGTGTATTTGTATTTAGAATCATGTTTATTTGTCTAATTTATCTTGTACTGTATATGCTATAATAAGAAATAAACTATGCAATACATTTATACATCTTTATCTACAGACAATTTCTTTTTTGTCTCGCCTTTTCGAAGAAAAAAAGTGACATCTATGTGTTTATTATCCGTCGAAGGCGGCAGCGTCAGCATCCAAGTTTTGCGTTAGGTCACTTTCTCACAATCTGTATGCACTAGACATTTCACACTTATGTTACAGTTGCTTATGTTACAGTTGTATCTTGGGTAGTACATCGCAACTTGACATGATAGGAAATGCGGGTGTGACCTTTACCTTCCCAGAAAAGGGCAGATAACTTAATAATTTTTACATTCAACTTTTGCGTTTAGGTCACAGTTTTAACATACAGTTTTTACGTTTAGGTCACTTTCTCCCGAACTGTTTGTGCTAGAATTTTCAAATTATATTTGTATCTTGAGTAGTACATCACAAAGTGACACGGAATGTTGATGTGGCCATTACCCGCCAAGCAAAGGGCAGATAATTTAGTAATTCTTAAATTACGTTTATGTCACTTCCTCGCCAACTGTTCGCTCTAGATGTTTCAAACTTAAGATGCTTAGTTTATAGTTTAATCTTTGGAAGAAAACAATTCTGTTTTGACATAGTTGTGTCTTGGGTAGTGCATCGTTTTGGACACATGGGTTTCATCTATGACCTTGACCATGTTGACATACTTTTTTCGGATGAAGTTTTTTTTGGCATTTCTTTTTGTTTTTTAAACAAATGGACTTAAATGTCATATTCAGCAAAATGTAAACTCAGTTATTTTTTCATGTTACAAATTTAACAAACATTCATTTAAACAATATTTAGCTCTTATTTGTTAGGTGAGACATGTGAATCCGCTGATTTCTTATATTAAATTGCCATAAAAAATACTTTAAAACTAGAACTTTCACTAAGGCAGACAAATATACCGCCTCTGCCCCTTTCATCCCTGCACTTTATTGCTACAATAATAGTTTCCTACACTTTAAACGGAATCATCAGAATTATATAAAAACAATCCATAGGGAAATGATTTGGTGGTAAGCCACACAAGGATTCCCACTGTCTAAAACTACAAAGGGCCAAAACTCATGAAACGGACGCTGGCCGGACGAGCTCAAAAGCCCCCCCCCCCCCTGTTTGTTGCACTTAAGAATCCGGTACGTATACCTCAAAGGTCAATGTCACACATGGAGGTCAAAGGCTTCGGCCTCGACACTAACAGGGACCTGGGATCGTGAAGAGACAACATTTTTTGGGGAGGGACACCAACTTTGCCAAGTTGGGTATTTCGACAAAAATAGGCTTCAGATTGCATTTGGAGTCACTGGGTCACTTACTAAAAATAGAAAAATGGTTTCCGCTCAATAACTTCACTTATGAGATAGTGGCCTGAAACTTGGTGTGCTCGTAGCTTATATGAAAAGGAAGCATAGGCGTGTGTTTGGGGTCATAGTTATATCTCTTGATTTTCTAATATATACTATATTTTGCCTCTTTGACACTATAGGACCTTCACTTTTTATCTGACCTTTACCAAAGTTTGCCGGATTGTAATCCGAGCCTTCTCTGACCTTAGTCTTACCTGAGCCCTTTTTACGATTTTGATAATTCATCTGGCTGTGTAAAAAGACACACACAAAAAAAAGGCTTTTAGGGTCAGAGAAGGCTTGGATTAGCCAGATTGTTGATATCAAAAAACTATCACACAAGTTGAAACCAGCTTGATCAATAACACTGGAGGTATGGTCCTTGTTTTTGTTAGCTTGACTATTCGAAGAATAAGAGAGCTTAAGGACTTGTCCCAGCGTCGGCGTCCCACATCAAGGTTTGCGTGTAAGCTGTGTTTACAAGTGTATGTCTCTTACATTTCTTATCCTAGCACAACCAAATTTGACCGTGGGCTTCCTTATAGCATTATCTTCAGGGCTGCATAAGTAATTTTGGTTCCTGTAACCCATGGGCTCTCATGGAACCCAGATTATGATAGCCCTTAAAGTGTGTCCCATTTCACATCAAATTATGCGTGTAAGCTGTGTTAACTGTCTTGCATTTCTTGCCCTAGCTCAACAAAATTTGGGAATTGATTTCCTTATAGTATGTTGTAAAGGGCTGCGTAAGTAATTTTGTCTTCTACAAATTCTGGGCTCCCATGGAACCCAAATTGTGCAATAAAGGCAAATCAAGGTTTGTGTGTAAGTTGTTGTATATATCTATATGTCTTAAAATATCTTTCTTAAAATAATTTTGGTTTGGGATTTTATCTTGTTCATACTTCACCCATATTGGGGCATGGGCTCCCTCCCATGAAATCTGAAAGTTTCTTCAGATGTTTTTCTAACTTGACATGCTTGAGTTCATTTGTTTTGATCTACATTATCATTATTGAGTGGATAGCTGTTGTTGTTTTGTGAAATATGAGAAAATTAAAACTTTTGACTTGGTGTTTTGTTGATCAGTGACCATCTGTGTGATACATTTTATGTATTTGATACTTAATTTTTTAGAAGCAAACCAGACAGGAGAGAATTGAAGAACTTGTTAACAGTTTAAATTTGTTCAATGTTTCTTTTCAGAATCAACAACTGTCTGGGAGAGGAAAGCATTCAAAATACAAGTTATATATAGGTTGGCAACACTACACGAAAGGAAAATACAGAGTGGTCACTGTAAAGAAAGGTGGCGGAATTCGTCACATTGACTACAATATTGATGAAGCAGTAACTGTTGACAGTATTATGGAGCTTGCCACTAAACTATTCTATCCAGATGGCCAAAGTTGGATGGGAAAATTATCTGATATGTCTGTTACTCTAGCCAACTTTTCTGGCCATGCGATTGAAGACTTCACTGATTTGAATAAAACCAAGTGTAACTTCCAAGAGTACTTGAAAGCAAATGGGATGTATTCATCCCAGTGTCATTTATATTTCAGAACTAAACCAAAGAAGAGTTCAAATGATGAAACAAATGAGGTTTGTTCTGCTAAGAGCATAACCACAGTATTAATAGAGGAAAGTAATATAGATGAAATAAACACCTTCATGTCACCTAAATCCCTGATACAGAAAGAAGAAGGTATTGCAGAAGGAGCCAGCTCTACATATACTAATAAACAAACAGAGTTTCTTGTGAACAATAAATCCCCAGGAACAATTCAAATTAGGTACACCAAAGAACGAGTCTCAAGTTACTCTAGTAACACATTTTCTATTACTTGTCATTCTTCAGAAGACTGCTTCAATATCACAGGCCAGAACGATGATTTGCATTCAACATACAATGCAATAGATGATGGCTTTTTAGTAACAGGAATGAAAAAAGATGACAAACAGTTTCTTTCTGAATCGGATGCTGGTATTTTTGCTTTTCCACAAGATATTGACCCAAAACCTGAAACAATCATTCTACATGGACCAGGCGAAATACACGGCCTTGAAATTGGGGAAGAAAGGTTTCTTGTAATTGGAGCTGTTACTGTCTTTCATAACAAAAATTACATGTATCGGTGGTACAAGGATGGTGAGCTGATGTGCGAAGGCTTGAATGTTTCAGTGATTAGAGTGAATGAGGCTGGTATTTACACGTTTGCTGTATTGCAAAATGAGAAGATGTACATATATGATCCACCCATTGAAGTTAAACTTGTGTCAACTTTGCAAGTAAATGCAAATGTGCAACTAGTGCAAGACGATCTACCTACCATTGATATCCAAACAAGTTATACATGTACTGATGAGATCAGTCTGTCTTCAGCACCAGTATTTCACGAAATGAAAACAGAAGTAAGTGTACAGACAAATGAAAATTGGAGTAGAAGTGGCTTAAATGATACCATTAGCAACACTCTGCACAATAACAATCAGATGTCAAATCAGTTACCGGTAATACAGTCAACAAGCAGCACCAGTGAGGACATTCTGTCAACTTCTAATGTTCCAGAAGTAAAATTATGTAATGTCGAAATGGGGCAAGAAATAGGACGGGGTGCCTTTGGCATAGTATATAAAGCTGAATGGATCGGTACCACAGTTGCTGTTAAAAAATTAACAGTAAAGAGAATAAAAATGGTCAAAAACAATTTGAAGCGAGAACTACAAATCCACAGTAAAATAAGACATCCTAACATTGTTCAACTTATGGGATATGCAATAGAAACAAATAATCTCTACCTCATATCAGAGTTTGTAAATGGAACAAACTTAGATGAGGTATTATTTGGTGGAATTAGGGATGGAGAATCGGATTTGAATTTGACCACAAAGTTTTCTATTGCCCAGCAGATAACACAAGCTGTTGCATACTTGCACAATATTGAACCAATAGTAGTTCATCGTGATATAAAACCAGAAAACATTTTGATCTCTACGGATTATAGAGTAGTTAAGTTATGTGACATGGGTCTCAGTAAATTGAAAACTATGAATACACTGATTACAACCATGGCGGGCATTCAAGCAACACAGCCTGGTACTCCGGCCTACCAAGCACCAGAGGTGCTTGTTGAGAAGAAAAGTGCAACAGCAGCAACTGATGTCTGGAGTCTAGCATGTACCTTGGTTGAACTCTTCTCAGAGGAAACAGTTTGGAAATTAGATGCAGTATGGAAAGAAGAAGAAGTGGATGAGGACAGTGCGCAGTTGCACATTGCTAGTTGCATGAAGAAGAAGAGCAAACCAGATGGACTTGATGTATTGCTCACTAGAATTGACATTCCCATAGCCGTTGTTGACATTATTTGTAAGGGATTGGCATATGAACAATTAATCCGACCAACAGCGATCCAAATGCTGAAAGTATTTAGAAAAGACAATATCAGTGAATAGATATAGCACATGCCAGCATGGGATGTGAGATAAAAATTAGCTACGTGAAGTTGGCTAAACATATGACATACAACATTTAAAAATATTGAATGTTGCACTACATGACATACGACAAACGACATTCAAGTTTTGAATGTCGTGCTACACGATATACGACAAACAACATTCAAGATTTGAAAGTCGTGCTACATACATTGACATACAACAAACGACATTCAAGATTTGAATGTCATGCTACACGAAAAACGACCTTCAAGATGTTGCGTGATGCGACAAACGACATACAAAATTCACATTGATTTTTGAATGTGGCGAAACTCGACATATGACATACGACATTCAAACTTATAACATTTTGAATGTCGCTCGACGCGACATACGACATTCACATTGATTTTTTTAATGTCACAAAAAACGACATACAACATACGACATTCAAACTTAAAACATTTTGAATGTAGCGCGACATACGAGAAATGACATTCAAGTTTTGAATGTCGTGCTACACGACAAACGACATTCACGATTTGAATGTCATGCTACAGGACATACGACAAACGACAGTCAATATTTGAATGTCATGCTACATGACATATGACAAATGACATTCAAGATGTGAATGTTGCGTGATGCGACATACGACATGACATACGTATGTGTATGGGATTGTCGCGTTGCGCGACATTCAAAATGTTTTTTAGTTTGAATGTCTTATGTCGTTTTTCGCGACATTCAAAAAACATTGTGAGTGTCGTATGTCTCATCACGCAACATTCACATCTTGAATGTCGTTTATCGTATGTCCTATAGCACGAGATTCAATATTTTTAAATGTCGTATGTTTAGCCAACATCACATAGCTTATTGTAAGAGAGTGTGTCTCATCAAATTTTGATTCAATGATAAGAGATGGTATGCGTTATTACCGAAATAATGTTACTTAAGTTGTGATTTAAAAACAAACGTTTTATAGTTTCAGTTGTTCTTTTAAATAAATCCATCTCACCAGAATTGACATTCCCGTAGCTGTTGTTGACATTATTTGTAAGGGATTGGCATATGCGATCCAAATGCTGAAAGTATTTAGAAAATACAATATCAGTGAATAGATATAGCACATGCCAGCATGGGATGTGAGATGAAAATTAGTATTGTAAGAGGGTATGCCTCTTATAAAGTTTTGATTTAATGATAAGAAATGGAAGGCGTTATTACCGAAACAATGTGACTCAAAGGCATTTGCTGTAGTTTTTCATGCGCAGCTTTTTTGGGCGACTTCGCTTCTAAAATGATTGGATGGATTTTCCTAAAAAAAAAAATATTTAATTTTTTTTTTTTTTTTTTTTTTTAAATTTTTTTTTTTTATTGTCTTTATTTAAATAAAGGCCTATTATTAGATACATAAAATAGGAAAAATATAGCATTTTGTAAAAAGTCCAACAAAATTAAAAAATTTAAGCATAATGGTACGGTTCAAAAAAACAATATTAAATCTCAATATGCATGGTGACCTATAAATTTAATTGAATATATTGTCTAAATATATGTTCAAATAAGTGCCTAGGAAGTTTGAACAAATTCTGTTATTAGGAACATAAGAAAAAGGGAAAATATACCATTTCTATATAATTTCATACAAAACTTGGCCTTTTAGCATAGGGGTAGGGTTTCAAATTCTTTTTCTAAACAAGCATGGGGACCTTTCATTTTTATTGCACATTTTGTTTTTATATATGTTATATTATGTGCTTAGAAAGTTTAAAAAAATTCTGTTATTGGGAACATACAAAAAAAAAAGGAAATTGTATCATTATGGGCTAATTTGTGCATAAATTGTGGTAATGGTCTCAACAGATTTTGTAAAAAAATATAGGTTTTACATAAAGATGAGCTTTAAATGTTATTGTAATTAAATGTTCTTTACGTTAATACAATTTTAGCACAATTTTAGCAGAATTGTGACCATTGAATAAATGATTAGACTTCAAAAATATCTTATTTAGCTATTTTATGGACTTGTTCAACTTTTTGGACAGATTGACATGACGGTGGCATTACAAATTATTTTATAAAATTTTAACAAGCATGGTGACCTACCATTATTTTTGCCCTTTCTGTCTATATATATAACAGACTTACTGTACAAAAAGTTTAAAGAAAATCTGTTATGTAGAAAAAACTATAGAAAATGTCTTTAAGTTGTGATTTAAAAACAAGCGTTTTTTAGTTTCATTTGTTCTTTTAAATAAATCCATCTCACCAGAATTGACATTCCCATAGCTGTTGTTGACATACATGTAATTTGTAAGGGATTGGCATAGAAAATGTCAAGTCAGTGAATAGATATGGCACATGCCAGCATGGGATGGAATGGGATGTGAGATGAAAGTTCTGTTATACTGTTGATATGCATGGATTAATCTGTTCCTAACAACTTAAAAAGTGTAATACATGTATGTAGTTAGTACCTGTCATAGAGAGGATTTGTTTGCATTTACCAGTCTTGTAAGTGTATGTATTTCAGAAAGTATGCCATGGCCTGTTTTCCGTTGTCCGTGCTTGCGTCTGTTGACCGTTAACTTTTTGATGTCAACACTCTAGCATTTTTTTTTGTTTTTTTTAACAACTCAAGATTTATTTTCCGAATTCTATATATCATGCTTATGTTAATACCATCCTCTTGACGAAACGAAATTCAAGAAGAGAATTAGCATGTCAATCATTGGATATTATATATTATGCTTATGCCAGTACCATCAACTTGACGAAACGAAATTCAAGAAGAAAAGATAGCATGCCAATCATTAATCATTTTTAAACCATCAAATGTTCATATCAAATGTACATATTTTGAACAATCTTTAGTCATTAAACACAAAAAGTTATTTACACGAATATATCTGCTACGAAGCCTGACAGTGCTATAACTGCTTTATATAATCAATTGCTGTCGTGTTTTCACGCTTCATGTTTTGCCATATAAAAAGGTATTTTATTGACTGCTTTATGTGTAGCAGTAGGAAGTCCGAGCAAGGAGATTTATTCTCGAACTTGTGAATGTTCCTAAATTTCCATATTTGCCATTTGGCTTCATAAATTATGGTATTGACAATATTATATTTGAATGGAATTGGTTAAAAACCAAGAACCACGTTTTTAGCTCTACTGGCCAAGGGCCAGCAGAGCTTATGGGATGGTGTGTTGTCCGTCGTCCGTCCGTCCGTCCGTCCGTTAACTTTTCTTCAAACGACTTCTCCTCAGAAACTGCTTGGCTAATTTTGACCAAACTTATCATAGATGAATGCTTTTTAGATTTGTTAAAATTAGGTCAGCGCTATATCCAAGATGGCTGCCATTACCATATATGGTCGAAACCTTAAAAAATCTTCTTCTCCAGAACCGCTGGACAGATTTTAACAGTTTTTCTTTTAAAATGATCGCCAACGCCTAGACTATCAAGTTTGTTCAAATAAAGTCCCCGGGGTCAAAAATGGCCGTGCCCCGGGGGTCCAAAGTTTGTATATTGAGGTTTTGCATGTTTTTCATATAGACATATAGGAAAAAAAATTAAAAAATCTTCTTCTCTGAAACCACAAGGCACAGAGCTCTCATGTATTACATGTAGCATCAGCTTATGGTCCTCTACTAAGTTTGTTCAAATGGTGACCCTGGGGTCAAATTTGTCCCCGCCCCGAGGGTCACAGTTTTACATAGACTTATATAGGATTTTTTTGTTTTAAATTTTCTTCTCGGAAACTACAAGAGCCAGAAGTTTGATATTTTTACATTTATTATAAGCTTATGGTCCTTTACCAACTTAATGGTGACCCTGGGGTCACATTTGGCCCCGCCCCAAGGGTCACATGTTTTACATAGACATGTATAGGAAAAAAACTTAAAAAATCTTCTTCTCCGAAACTGCAAGAGCCAGAGGTTTTATATTTTGCTGTTGCTATAAGCTTATGGTCCTTTACCAATTTCGTTCGAATGGTGACCCATTTTTTTTTTTTGATTTTTTTTAAGTTTGAAATTTATTTATTTTTTTTTGATTTTTTTTTTATTTTTTTTTGATTTTTTTTATTGATTTTTTTTGGATTTTTTTTTGATGTTTAATTTTTTTATTTTTTTTTTATTTTTTATTAACTTGGAAAACCGGCCAAATCGGACCAGTAATGGCGGAGTTATGGCTATATTTTGCCTCTTTAAGACGATAGTCACTCGCTTCATTGATGTCATAAGAGCCATATTAGCCAGTAGAGCGTCCACAGGCCCTCTTGGGCCTCTTGTTGAAGTTTATGAAGATTCTATATAATTCCATACCTTAATTATGTCACAGTTAAAAAATAAGTGGATGAGTGTTTCTCTTTCCCTTTTGCATATATTACATAATCCATTAGATAAATTCATAATGTTAAGTTTATGCTCTGTAAATATTGTGTTGTGTACAAATTTCCATTGAAATTGTTTAGCTTTCCTGGATGCAAAAGAATAGTGGATATTCATTCAGACAATTTCCCATTGTGTTTGATTTAGTGCTAATTTTTGCTCCGAGTTGATTTCCGTTTTTAGTTTTGAATCTGTTTTTGAATTTAGTACCTTTTTTATCTGTTTATTTTATAGTTGGCTGGTAATATTATTTTATTTTTATAATTTAAGACGTGTCTTTTCCATATTCAATGGTGACTGCTTTCCTGGAGAGAATTCTCCTGATATCATAGCGTTTAGGTATTTACTTGGTATTGCTTTCCTAACTTGAGCCCATTCCAATATCCAGTTATGCCGAAATTTGAGTTTACGGAAAAGATCTTGTTCTTGAATAAAATTGTTTCTTTGTTCATCCCAAATATCTTTAAGAGAGTGTATATCGCTCTTTAAAAAGGATTTAGAGAATAGTGTTTGTTATTAAAGGTGACTTCATGATTTCCAAACAGTCGGAGACTGCGAACTTGATCTAATGTATTTGGTGTTTCGAATTTCCTAAATGATATCCACGCCGAAATTGCATTCCGATAAAACTCTGTTAATTGTAATTGATTTGTTAATCCTTCGATAGAAGAGCAGTTTCGCAGGAAATTGTTTTGCGAATATTCGCCATCTAATTGTAGTAGATAATGTTTCCCTATTGCATTCCAGTTATCTAAGTCAGAATTTATAATGCTATACATAGTTTTGATTTGCATGCTTGATATAACATTTTTGATGTCTATCATGTCGAGCCCTCCTTGGCTTTTATTTTTGTATATTGTAGTTTTAGCGACAAGTGTTTTTTTCCCATTCCAAACAAAATCCAAAAACGTTTTTGGGATTCCCCTCGTTTCTATCTCGAAATTTATCGTTGACAGTGCAAATATTTTAAGGATGAGTATTTTCCCTTGAAGAGTAAGATCTCTGGATTTCCAAACCTGTATACAGTTTTTTATTTTGTTAATTTTATCTAGCCAGATAGCATCGTTATCAATATTGTAACCATGGCAGACTCCTAGTGTTTTAACCTGTTTTTGTCCAACTTATCTCTTGGAATGTTGGATTTTTGTTTTTATGCCTTCCAATAAAAAGACCCGTTGTTTTTTGTTTGTTTATTTTTGCGCCGGAAGCCTTTCCATAGGTATTTAAGTGTTGAAATAATTTAGGCAACAAGATTTCATTGTTAATGAACAATTGTGTGTCATCTACATATTGATTTAATTTTGCTTCCATTTGCACACCGTCATGTGGCGGTAAAGTAATCCCTTTAATTGTTCGGTCATTTCGAATTGCGCATGCCATTGCTTCGGCCTGAAGAATGTACAATAACACTCTAGCAACTTCATTTTGCAAGGAAACTTTACCAAACTTGACCAAGGTCTTAATATCAACGAATTAGTTAAAAAAAACGTCCAGTATCGGATAATAAACACCAGTAAATGAGTTATGGCCCTTGATTTATTAAATATTGCTATATGTTGTCTTGTCAACACTCTAGCACCTTCATTTTGCATCTGATCTTTATCAAACCTGGCCAGAGTCTTTATGTCAATAGAAATTCAGACGAGTTTGAAAATAGCCAAAATCCGATAATAAAAATAGTATTTTTCATTAAATTAAGGGACATAACGTCCATTAATTTAATGAAAAATACTATATTTTGACTTTTCAACACTCTAGTACCTTCATTTTGCAAGAATTTTTTGAATTTTTATGAAAGCTCAGAGGGATTTGATCCTACCAAGGTCAAATTTTGCATTATTTTCCAAAAGCTACATATTAAAATTATGTATTATTAAAATTATGTATTATTGGTGTTGGTGTTGGTGGACATCTCTTACCAAGACGGATGTCATATTTTGCCTTTTTTCCCCAAAACTTAACCTTATTAAATATTGCTACCATTTCTTATGTGTTTTTCCAAGAAGGGCGATAGACCTTCAGACCGAGGTCTTGTATTTTTAATTTGTTTACACCAATCATTACGTTAGCAATTAGATTAAGGTCTTGTATGAGTATTATGTGGGTTATTTTCACTTATTGCTTATATATAAAGAAAGTTTCTAAACACAGTTTGTTGTTTTTTAATTATTGCTATTAAATAAATCTTGCTTAACAACATAACCGCGGTATTCAATTTCATAAAGTAGAATATGCCCAATCAGTAAATTATAAAGAGGATATTACATGCGTATGGACAAAAATATATATATTTAGTAGGGTTTGGTACCTCGACCCAAACATTACTTATTATATTATACCAAGGCTGACCAAATAAACAGGTTAATGTTCCCATGGGCTTACATTATAGGTTGCAGGACTACCCTTATTTCCTCATATCTCGTAGACATTATTGACACCCGTTATCTGAAACTTCCATCAATTAGTAACTTTTTATAGGTCATATTATGATCGCAGACCCATGAGCTCCACTCCGATGACATACTATATGGACACCTGGTTCCAGTTTCAATTTTTAGTTTTGCACTTCACTTAAAATAATGGGTGTCGCAAATGTCTAGACTTGTAAAATTATGTTTTAGTCGCCGTCCAGGCACTTGGAAGAATATTTCCAAACTGTGACAAGTGGGCCGGTACCTGGCTGATTCGGACCATGTAGTGACTTATTCGGACCACCAATAGTCCATGGTCCGAGTAAGCCATGATCCGAATCTGCCAACAATCTGGTTCATAGTCCATAGTCCGAGTCAGCCATGATCCGAATCCGCCAACAATCTGGTCCAAATAGTCCATGGTCCGAGTCAACCATGGTCCGAATCATCCAACAATATGGTCCGAGTCAGCCATGATCCGAATCAGCCAACAATCTGGTCCGAATAGTCCATGGTCCGAGTCAGCCATGATCCGAATCAGCCAACAATCTGGTCCGAATCGGCCGACATTCAGTGGGCTAGTTGAATCCATTTGACCACGAAAACTCGGCTTTATCCACCAAAACAATGGCAGTCAAAGTTTTGAAGTAAAACAAATCTTTGAAAATCTCTTTCAATAATTATGACAGAAAAACAGTTGTAGTTGAAGTTATATTATTTATTGACAAAATGAAATAAATGTTAACACCATTCATTTTTAGCTCTACTGGCCGAAGGCCAGCAGAGCTTATGGGATGACGAGTTGTCCGTCGTCCGCCGGCCGGCCGGCCGTCGTCCGTCGTTAACCTTTGTCTTGTTACCACCATAGGGCCTTCATTTTTTATCCGATCTTTACCAAACTTCAACAGGTTGTTAATATCAATAAAAGCTCGGACAAGTTCGAAAACCAGCCAGATCGGAATAATTTCACCGGAGTTATGGCCCTTGTTTTGCTGAAAAATGCCATATTAAGCCTTGTGAACACTCTAGCACCTTCATTTATAATTTGATCTAACCCAAACTTGCACAGATTGTTAATATCAATGAAGGCTCGAACAAGTTCGAAAACCAGCCAAATCGGATCAGTAACACCGGAGTTATGGCCCTTGATTTTTCTGAAAATTGCTGTTTTCTGCCTTGTGAACGCTCTAGCACCTTCATTTATTATTTGATCGTTACCAAACTTGCACAGATTGTTAATACCAATTATAGGTTGAACAAGTTCGAAAATCTGCTGAATTGGGTCAGTAACACCGGAGTTAAGGCCCTTGTTTTTCTGAAAAATGGCATTTTCTGCCTTGTGAACACTCTAGCACCTTAATTTATTATTTGATCTTTACCAAACTTCCACAGATTGTTAATACCAATTATAGGTTGAACAAGTTCGAAAATCTGCTGAATTGGGTCAGTAACACCGGAGTTAAGGCCCTTGTTTTTCTGAAAAATGGCATTTTCTGCCTTGTGAACACTCTAGCACCTTAATTTATTATTTGATCTTTACCAAACTTCCACAGATTGTTAATATCAATGAAAGCTCAAACAAGTTCGAAAACCAGCTAAATCCGATCAATAACACCGGAGTTATGGCCCTTGTTTTTTCTGAAAAATGCTATTTTCTGCCTTGTGAACACTCAAGGGCCTTCAATATTAATCGGATCTTTACTTTACTTTGCCAGTGTCTTTATATCAATGAAAGCTTGAACAAGTTCGAAAACCGGCAAGATCGAAATAATTTCAACGGAGTTAAGGCCCTTGTTTTGCTGAAAAATGCCATATTAAGCCTTGTGAACACTCTAGCACCTTCATTTATTATTTGATCTTTACCAAACTTGCACAGATTGTTAATATCAATGAAAGCTCGGACAAGTTTGAAAACCAGCTAGACCGGACCATTAACAGCGGAGTTATTGCCCTTGATTTAGTTAAAATTGCTATATTTGGCCTCATTAAGATGATAGGGCCTTCATCTTTCATCCAATCGTTACCAAACTTTACCAGATTGTTTATATAATTGAGAGCTAGGACAAGTTCGAAAACTAGCAGGCCGTGGCCATTAACAGCGGAGTTATGGCCCTTGATTTAGTTAAAAATGCTATATTTGCCTCGTTAAGACGATAGGGCCTTTATCTTTTATTCGATCTTTACCAAACTTTACCAGATTGTTTATATAAATGAAAGCTTGGACATTTCGAAGATCAGCCAGATCTGACCAGTTACAGCGGAGTTATGGCCCTTGATTTAGTTAAAAATGCTATATTTTGCCTCGTTAATTCAATAGGGCCTTCAACTTTCATCTGATCTTTATAAAATTTTACCTGATTGTTTATATCAATGACAGCTCAGACAGTTTCGAAAAACAGCCAGATTGGACCAGTAACAGATGAGTTATGGCCCTTGATTTAGTTTGAAATTGCTATATTTTGCCTCGTTAATTCGATAGGGCATCATCTTTCATCTGATCTTTACAAAACTTTACCTGATTGTTTATATCAATGACAGCTCAGACAATTTCGAAAATCAGCCAGATCGGACCAGTAACAGATGAGTTATGGCCCTTGATTTAGTTAAAAATGCTATTCTTTGCCTCGTTAAGACGATAGGGCCTTCATTTTTCATGCGATCTTTATGAAACTTTACCAGATTGTTAATATCAATGACAGCTCGGTCAAGTTCGAAAACCAGCCAGATCGGACCAGTAACAGTGGAGTTATGGTCCTTGATTTAGTAAAAAATCCTATATTTTGCCTCGTTAAGACGATAAGGCCTTCATCTTTTGTCCGATCTTTAAGAAACTTTACCAGATTGTTAATATCAATGAAAGCTTGGACAAGTTTGAAAAACATCCAGATTGGACCATTTACATCGGAGTCATGGCCCTTGATTTTCTGAAATATGCTATATCTTGGCCTGATTAAGACGAAAGGGCCTTCATTTGGCCGGATTTCATTGAAACTTTGCAGGGATGATCAGTACCAAGCCTAGTTGTACATAGTCATCGTGTTCCAGTTGAATGATTTTGGTGGAGTTTTAGCCCTTTAAAGGTTTTAATACACAAACTTTGTTCTGACTAGGTCTCTTGAACCCCTGGCCGGATTAAACGAAATTTTTTAGGGATGATCAATTCTATGTCTAGTTGTGCAAATCATCGCCGTGTTCCAGGTTGAATGATTTTTGGCGGAGTTATGGCCCTTTAAAGGTTTTAATACACAAACTTTGTTCTGATCTACTTCTCCTGAACCCCTCGCCAGATTTCAATGAAAATTTGCAGGGATGATCAGCACCAAGCCTAGTTGTGCATGTCATCGTCATGTTTCAGTTTACAGATATTTGGCAGAGTTATGGCCCTTTAAAGGATTTTGATACCACAATTTTTTTCTGGGCTAGTTCTCCTGAACCCCTGGCTGGATACAGACGAAACTTGACAAGGATGATCAGTATAAAGCCTAGTAGTGCATATCATCGCCATATTTCGGTTGAATGATTTTTGGCAGAGTTGTGACCCTTTAAATGTTTTAATACACAAACTTTGTCCAGATTAGTCTCTTCTGAACTCTTTGCCAGATTTCAGCGAATCTTGGCGAGGATGATCAGTACTAAGCCTAGTTGCACCTGTCGTTGCCATGTTCTGGTTGAATGATTTTTGAAATACTTATGGCCCCTTATACATAAACTTTATCTTGAGCCAGTAGAGCGTCCACAGGCCCTCTTGGGCCTCTTGTTAATATTGGCAGATGACTACGGACGGGTTTGAAGCAACCATTTTGTGTACTTTTTACATCTGGTCCACTTGTTTCGGAAAGCACAGTAAACATTTTAAAATGTCAAATTTATTAATTTGAATAAAATGCTAACCGAGGAATGAATGACGTATTTTTAGCTCTACTGATCAAAGATCAGCAGAGCTTATGCCGTGGTGCGTCGTCCGTCTGTCTGTCCGTCCGTAAACTTTTTTTTGGCGACTACTCCTCTGAAACTGCTTGATGGATTTCATGAAACTTGACCGGAATGTTGCACTTGATGTCTAGTTGATCATAGCAAAACTGCCACGACTAAAAATAGATTTTAAAAATGCGATTTTGTGACAATTACTTCTCAAAAACCATAAGTGATATTGAATTGGAACCTTTACCAAAATGACTGGTGCGACATGTACTTGGTCCTAACTAAGATTCATTTCGATTCGATGTCAAACATGGCCGCCAGCGGATATCTTTGTTTACATAGAGTTATATAGGAAAAACTTGTGGCGACTATTCCTCTGAAACTACCTGACGGATTTTCATGAAACTTCACAGGAATGTTGCTCTTGATGTCTAGTTGATCCTAACAAAAATTCAGTTCGGCCGGAAATTTAAGATGGCCGCCACAGCTAAACATATATTTTAAAAATGTGATTTTGTGGCGACTATACTTCTCAAAAACCATAAGTGATATTGAATTGGAAACTTTACCAAAATGACTGGTGCAACATTTTCTTGGTCCTAACCAAGATTCATATCGATTTGATGTCAAACGTGGCCGCCAGCGGATATCTTTGTTTACATAAGAGTTATATAGGAAAAGCTTGTGGCGACTACTTCTCTGAAACTACTTAACGGATTTTCATGAAACTTCACAGAAATGTTGCTCTTGATGTCTAGTTGATCCTAACAAAAAATCAGATCGGCCGGAAATTCAAAATGGCCACCACAGCTAAAAATAGATTTAAAAAACAAACAATTTTGTAGTGACTCAACCTGAAAACTTAAGTGATATTGATATGTGACATTTTTTCTAAAATGATCAGCATGAAATGTTTTTGGTCCTTGTCTAAAAAAAATTGATTCAACATTAAACATGGCTGCCCGCAGCCATCTTTGTTTATATAGTAGAATTGGAATGCCATTTATAGTATATTAGCTTACCATAAAGGGAGGTAATATCCAACATTCGTTCACATGTGTATATTAGCTTACAAGAAAGGGAGGTATTATCCAACATTCACTTGCCTTTGACATGCTACAGGTTTTTATTTATTTTTCATACATTGTTTCTGTATTTATTTAAAGAGTATATGACATTTACAGATTTACTTCCAATGGTATTTGTTTGAACTATAATCGTCGGGTAGGTGGAAGGACTATAATCTTTAGAAATACACACACATAGCACCATTTTCTTTATATTAAGTATCCAGTATAGTAACTGTAATTTATTCCAGCTTCAAGTAGACATATCTACGGTGTCCTGTTAGGGCCATCTTACCATCGACCTAGGTCGATGTTCGCTAGGTCGATGGTCGACGGTAAGATGCGATGGACGATGGTAAGATGCGATGGTAAGATGCGATGGTCGATGGTCCATCGCATCTTACATTCGACTATCGCACCTTACCATCGATCATCGCATCTTACCATCGCATCTTACTATCGACCATCGCATCTTACCATCGACCATCGCATCTTACCATCGTCCACCGCATTTTACCATCGACCATCAAAAAACAAGTTTGTAGCGAGTACTTCTTGAAAACTATAAGTGATATTGATATGCGTCTTTTCCTAAAATGATCAGTATAACATGATGTTGATCCTTGTCGAAAATTATTTTGATTCGACGTTAAACATGGCTGCCAGTGGCCATTTTTGTTTACAGAGTTATATAATGAAAACTTGTAGCGACTACTCCTCTGAAACTACTTTTCATAAAACTTCACACGAATGTTGCTCTTGATGTCTAATTGATCCTAGCAAAACTTCAGGTCGGCCGGAAATTCAAGATGGACGCCACGGCTAAAAATAGATTTTCAAAAAACAAGTTTGTAGCAACTACTTCTTGAAAACTATAAGTGATATTGATATGGGACTTTTCTAAAATGATCAGCATTACATGTCGAAAATCGTTTTGATTCGATGTTAAACATTGCTGTCAGCGGCCGTCTTTGTTTACATAGAGTTATCTAGTAAAAACTTGTAGCGACTACTCCTCTGTAACTACTCGACGGATTTTCATGAAACTTCACAGGAATGTTGCTCTTGATGTCTAACTGATCCTAGCAAAATTTCAGGTCGGCCGAAAATTCAAGATGGCCGCCATGGCTAAAAGTAGATTTTCAAAATACAAGCTTGTAGCGACTACTTCTTGAAAACTATCAGTGATATTGATATGGGACTTTTTCTAAAATGATCAGTATGACATGATGTTGATCCTTGTCAAAAAATATTTTGATTTGAAGTTAAACATGGCCGCCAGCGGCCATGTTTGTTTACATAGAGTTATATAATGAAAACTTATAGCGACTACTCCTCTGAAACTACTTGACGGATTTTCATGAAACTTCACAGGAATACTGATCTAGCTGAATACTGATCTAGCTATCAAAAACCTATCAGTAGAGTTTCAAGGTCATTCACCTCTTGTTAAGGTTAAGCAGGAACGTTTAATACACGAAATACAGGGAAATATTTTCTATATTATGTTCATGCATCCCATGCTACTGTTAAAATCCGATTTTATACGTAATTATTCGAGTCTCATCTATATTGGCTAAGACAAATCAGTTGCATCGTATTGACTAGAACCCGTTATCAATTACACAGATGGCAGTTTAATTCATGTAAAACTAGAACAAATTGTATAGCATATAACAATTTAGTTAAGAGGATTCAAGCGATTCAAAGGTCAGTAGAAACTTGTTCATATAGGTGTATGAGTTCAGTGTATAAATGGAGCGCGTCTTCTGGATCAACTGGGACTGTTAATTCCGGCTTCAATAAGTGAGCTAGCTCTATGAATTCCTGACAACACATTTTCTTCGGATGTCCGTACAATTCTATACACACATCTACGTCCCTTATATCAACTGCTGTCCCAAAATCATGACCTTCAAACAATTCAGGAACGAAATACATGACATCCGGTTTACCACATGGCAGTTCCAGTGCATGTTTTTGTTGTCTTATATCGTGCATGTTCCAATGTTGAGCAATTCTATCTAGCTCTGTTTGAATAACATTCATAAAACAAAATGTTAAACACTCCACATGTATCGTATTTGTGGAATCATATGCGCCTGAATCCCTTAAGTCTTTAAATATATTTATCCACCAGTGAATACCCTGTCGTCTTAGAATTCCCCACCACGCTTCGATACGTTGATTAGCCGTACTCCTGCCATACATAAAACTCTTCATACCTGCCATTGAATCATTGGCATTATTTCTAAAAAACGGCTGCAAAACACTTGTAATGGAATTTTCTGTTCCAAAATCTGATCGCAAGATTCTAGGTGCAACGTTTGTTTGTTTTAAAGTGTCTAGATAATACGTTGCAATTACACCGGGATTGTTGTTGCTAGATGCTACTTCCAACCACATTATTCGACGGCTATATCCATCTATGCATGCATGTATGCAAAAGCCAAATGGTTTAAGTTTATCGTACCCATCCATATGCCAAACATAGTTGGGACCTTTTACTAAATACTGTCTTCGTTTCAGTCGATGCGCTTTACGTAGTTCAGTTCCATCTGGGTCTACCTTTTTCATGATTTTCAAAACGTCATTCCTTTTTACTTTGAGGCCATGGTCTCTAACAAGCCGACGCCACATAGCACGATAACCTAAACATTGTCCGCTAAATTGAGTTTCTTTCAACACTGCATCTGTCACATCTTTTGACGATGTATAATGTAGAGGACGGCGACATAAATTTTGCTGCTTTAGTATGCGCTTCAAATGTCTGACACATATACGATAACCATGACGAGCAAACAACAAAAGCACTATTTCTAAATACTTAAATCCCTCCCTGAAATATAGCTTTATCAAGTCTAGCCTCGAGTATTCTTGTTGCCCCGTTGCAGGTAAATAAGCAGGCACTACGCTTGCAACTAATGGTAAATAAAAAATAAATACTGCCGAAAACACAATGATGGATACACTCATCCTCTTACTCGCATGGGACTGAGATCTGAAAATGAAAAATACAAACACTCATGAGGCCACACTTAAACACATCTTTGTTTGCCCAAACCCAACCTTAGATTTTTCAGATGGGTTGGTAGATAGGTAGGTAGGTAGGTAGGTGGGTGGGAAATATCTTCTTTTTTTTCCTTTCATGTTGTGAATAGATTACGATGTTACACATTTTGATTGTTTCCCTTTACATAGAAAGAAAAAAAATCATAATAGTAAACCACTCAGGAGGTATAATACTAAATATTCGCGGCAGTTTCGTAACTGATGATACTCTCTTTTTCCAAAGCGAAGACGATATAATATGGATCAAAATTAACGGTGATACTTCAAATATACAATTGATTTATTTGTAGGTTTGTGCTAGGTTTTACCAGATTTTTTTTTATGGATTATTAGATTATGTTATACATATTCATAACGAATCAAAAGGTCAATGCCGTATTTTTTTAACTCTGCAGTTCAGGGTGAGAAGGTTCTAGGCCCATTTTCCATATTTTATCTGGATGTACATGGAAGATGAGCCTGGCATGTTCATGCCTGCTAGGCGCCATATAACCTTTTCATGTGTTGGTGCGCCTTAAAACCCCAATTCAATTCAATTCAATTAATGGGGATTTCAACAGTAGAACATCCGACAATGCTGATTATGTAACACACGATACTGATACAAACATAGATGCTCTGCCCGATTATTATGTATAGCTGATAGTTTTTCTCCGAGATTTTCGCAGGATATTGGTAATTTAAATAGCAACGGTAATGTTATTAGACTTTTGCAAGCAGAGTGGGTAACGAATTTTAAATGGAAGAGTGCGTGGGTAGTGATATGGGGATAGTAAAATATGCTTTTGTCGGAAGTAGGGGTAGTAGCCTCGTAGAATATGTAGACTCAGAATCTGTTTTTGAAAATATTTCATATTGTGTCTGTTTTTTTCTATATCAAAGGGTTATTCCAGTTTGACGATGTTGGGAAGTTAGGCAATGTTAAAAATATATATACATGGAATAGGTTCGGATTTTTTAAAATTTTCCTCCACTGCGTCTCGGTCAATAGTTCACTGCTTCGGGTCAATAGTCATTCCCTTGGATAAATAGTGTTAACCATTGCCTCAACAGAAGTAGATAGTTGTACACTATGATCAGCTTGTTATAAATCATGTAAATCGGTTTCCCGGTCAATAGTAACACTATTCACCCACCTACGGCAACCATGCACCTCCGGTTATTGACTGGGAAGCCATTAATAACTACTAGGTCATCCCGACACATTCAAATTGAAGAACTGCTTGAAAAAGTTTAAGATGGATTGGTAATTATTCTAAATAAACGTATGGTATTTAAATATACTGACATATCAATGTGTCCAGATTTTAGCAGTTTTTTATGATAAAAAGCTTATCAACGATGTCCGCCATTTTTTCAAAATGGCGAATAATTCATAACACATAAGTCGTAACAAATAAGTTATAACAAATAAGTCGTAACAAATAAGTAATAACAAATAAGTAATAACTAATAAGAAATAACTAATAAGAAATAACAAATAAGTAATAACAAATAAGTAATAACTAATAAGAAATAACTAATAAGAAATAACAAATAAGTAATAACAAATAACAAATAAGTAATAACAAATAAGTAATAACTAATAAGAAATAACTAATAAGAAATAACAAATAAGTAATAACAAATAAGTAATAACAAATAATAAACAATAAATAAAAACAAGTAAGAAAAAAAAAATAAGTAATAACAAATGGGTATAAACAAATAAGGCATAACGTGTATAACATGTTAATAATGCATTCAACTGTTTATTATAGCATGTTTAAGATGTATCCACCTTTAGATACAGATACATACAACTGCATCCAACTATAGCATGTTTAGGATGTATCCACCTATAGATACAGATACATACAACTGCATCCAACTATAGAACCATGCACCTCCGGTTATTGACTGGGAAGCCATTAATAACTACTAGGTCATCCCGACACATTCAAATTGAAGAACTGCTTGAAAAAGTTTAAGATGGATTGGTAATTATTCTAAATAAACGTATGGTATTTAAATATACTCACATGCTTTATCAATGTGTCCAGATTTTGGCAGTTTTTTATGATAAAAAGCTTATCAACGATGTCCGCCATTTTTTCAAAATGGCGAATAATTCATAACGCATAAGTCGTAACAAATAAGTAATAACAAATAAGTAATAACAAATAAGTCGTAACAAATAAGTAATAACAAATAAGTAATAACAAATAAGTAATAACTAATAAGAAATAACTAATAAGTAATAACAAATATGTAATAACAAATAACAAATAAGTAATAACAAATAAGTAATAACTATAATGTTTAGGATGTATTCACCTATAGATACAGATACATACAATTGCATCCAACTATAGCATGTTTAGGATGTATCCAACTATAACATGTGTATGATGTATCCACAAGTTTATGATACATACAACTGTAGCATGTTTAGTTCCAACTATAACATGTTTAGGATGTATCCATCTATAACATGTTTAGGATGTATCCAACTATAACATGTGTATGATGTATCCACAAGTGTATGATACATACAACTGTAGCATGTTTAGTTCCAACTATAACATGTTAAGGATGTATCCATCTATAACTTGTTTAGGATACATACAACTGTATCCATCTATAACATGTTTAGGATACATACAACTGTATCCATCTATAACATGTTTAGGATGTATCCATCTATAATATGTTTAGGATGTATCCACCTATAGGTACAGATACATTCAACTGCATCCAACTATAGCATGTTTAGGGTGTATCAAACTATAACATGTGTATGATGTATCTACAAGTTTATGATACATACAACTGCATCCAACTGTAGCATGTTTAGTTCCAAATATAACATGTTTAGGATGTATCCATCTATAACATGTTTAGGATATATACAACTGTATCCATCTATAACAACTTTAGGATATAGCCATCTATAACAGCCCCGGGTGGTTCCAGGGGGCTCCCGTTTGGTCACGGGGCAAATAATAGGGCCACTGCAGATCTCTTTGGAGGGGTAGGCAGAGGGGTAGAATCCCCCCCCGCCCCCCCCAAATTCATGTTCATTTTATCATAGGTTCCTATGATTTTTAAAAGTGCTTGGAGGATATACTCCGATGCACGGGACCGCCCAGGTCAGTGCTATGGAAAAAAATCATTTACCTCTCTGAGAGCGAACTCTCTTATCTTTCTATGCCTCAGTCAATTTGCGGTGAATAGGTTTGCGAATAGTACGTCCCCATCGGCAGTCTTGCCCAATATTAACATACCGATAAAACTCAGTGGCACTGGGGAAACTTGAACCCGGGTTGTCCGGTTTCAAGTCCACCGCGCTGTCCACTGGGCCGCACCAGCACCCGTGAAGAACATAACACATTCTAAGTGATTACGGCTTTGAAATTATAAGATAGATTGGTCAGTATGCTAAATAAACAGTAAACAATATAGTAAATAACTAACGAGATGTCCGCCATGTTTAGATGTCCGCCATGTTTTCACTAACCCGCCCTTTACAAAGTAATAAGAAATAAGTAATAACAAATAAGTAATAACAAATAAGTAATAAGTAATAACAAATAAGTAATAACTAATAAGTCCCTCCAGGGCTTCCGTAGAAACAGCCTTTCAAATTATATTGCCACTATGAAAATAATCTGTAGTTTATATTACAGTATAATCAACGATAAGTGATAGCCGTTTTTGTTTGTAAATACCACAATGCTCTCTACTATTTATTTGATTTCCAAAGTTCTACAAAAACAAAAAACAAACAAAAAAAAACAACAACAAAATGATCAGTGTACAAAACGTTTTTAACCGTGTATAAAGACATGTAACAATATAAGATTATTATACAAATGCTACTATGAATGTTGTATTTTTCTGAGTTCAAATGCTTTGAAGATGTAAACACTTAATTTCTTTGTTACATTTTGATTTTGAGTTTCGAACAGTAATTTTAATTTATACATGCTTGGTCTAGCCCATTGGAAGCGGTTTATATACGTTTTACGCAAATCATTATACAGTAAACATTCTAATTAAAAATGATATTCGTCCTCTATTTTTTGACAAACAGTACATAATCTGTTTTCGACCTGCATTCTCGGTCTTTGCCATCTGCCAGATTCTATACACAAATTATGAGAAGAAACAATAAGTCTCGTCATAGCGATTCTAAATTTAGGTATAATATTAAGAGTACTAAGAAAATGTTGAGTACCAAATGTAATAACTTCTCTAAAAAGTACAGCTCTTGTTGAATTATCTATACGAGTTTGCCACGTTTGTAAGCTATTATCATTTAAACGTTGTTTAAATATACTTAAGAAAACATGTTTATTGCCAACATTTTGTTGGAGCCAAACATCATGAAACTCTAACCTTGATAATAAATCTTGTACACGTGTAACCCAAGATACTTTATTTGGGTATAAATCAGCATCTATTTTAAGCATATTATATATAAGTTTACAACACTTTTGGTCATTAGTGTTAACAATTTTCAACCAAAATTAATTATTTTAATATATCTAATATCCTTAAGACTAAATCTGCCAAGAATACCATATACAAAGTCATTTTGAGTTGAACGTTTAACACTTAAAACATTTTTACAATAAATAGTGTGTATTCTCTCAATATTATCTGAACTTTGAAATCCCCAAACTTCGGAGCCATAACATAAAATGGGTAACACAAGTTTATCAAATAAATATAATCTGTGTGACACAGAAATATCTGTAAATTTCATTAAACATTTGTTTAACTTAAATATTGCTTTCTGTGCTTTACCAGCTAAACTTAATTGGTTTCATTAAAGGAGTCACCTTGACTAAAGACAATGCCAAGATAGGTCAAAGATTTAACGATTTCAACTGGAGAGTTATTGAACATGAAAACAAGATTTCTGGATAAAAGTCCAGCTTTTCTAAATACATGTATAATTATTTTTGTTTTGTTAACATTAACCTTAAGTTTCCATTTTGTACAGTAAATAGCTAAAAGATCTAATCCTTTCTGTAAACCAATTGATGATTCTGAAAATATCACAATATCACAATATCGTCAGCTTTAATATAACAGCAAAAATAGTTTGGTCATATAAGTATCAACACCATCAAAATTGTTCAATATAAAATGTTCTTCAATGTCATTTAGAAACATTAAAAACAGAAACGGCGATAAACATTCGCCTTGCCTCACACCTAACATACATGAAAATCATTGCTTAACACAAATTGTACACGTGTTTTAATATTTTCATACATACTTTTGATGACTGTAAGGATCTTACATCTTACACCAAATGTAATTAACTTAGTCCATAAAGTGTTCCTTTCTACATAATCGAAAGCTTCGCTAAAATCTATAAAACTACAAGATAATTGTTTACCAGTGTTAATAATGTGTGTAATCAAACCATGCAGTACGAATATATTATCTGTGGTACCCATTCCCCTTGCATTTAGTGGAATGATTTGGTTTAAGGTAAATCTCTACGGCGATAGAAACATATAGGTTTAACATTGGAAAATAGTATAATAAGTTTAGTTTACATACAATTACATATACTCACGGTCAATGAAAACGCACCACAAAACAAATCCTTTTGAAAGTTCGTAGTTGAGACATTTTGGACAAAATATGATATAATCCATATAAAGGGTCGACATTTAACATTCTTTACGTGCATATCTGGATTTAATGCATTCCACATCGTTGTTATGAATGCACGTGCATTTCCGTTTTTCTTCAGTTACATCTCACAAAGAAATCATTTTCTCAAAAACATTCATGGCATAATACTGTCACCGTCTAACAATAAAAAGGCCAGTAAAACCGAATGAAATTTATTCCGAGACAGATTAATGCAGCTTGAACTTTAGTGGAACAGTTTTCTTAATGACTCTCCATAGTAAACAATGTTAAATGACAATGTAAATAACAGCGTAACTGCTTGTTATAAACGCCGACCAATAAACATGTGAGACAAATTTGGCATCAAAATTCAATACTTAAAAAATAGAAAATATTGGTTCAGTAGTTTTATTCCAAATGGTTTGCGAATGATCCAACAGCATGAAATGAATTGAATTGGGGCTTTAAGGCGCACCAACACATGAAAGGTTATATGGCGCCTAACAGGAATGAACATGCAAGGCTCATCCTTCATGTACATCGAGATAAAATATGGAGAACTGGCCAAGAACCGTTTTTCTGCCACTGCTCTAGTGATATGAGCGAGTTGGCACCTGAAACAATGCAGGGGTCATGATGAAGACCTTTAATGAGCATGACCAAAACATGATAAACATGAATTTGGGGGTGGGGTGGGATAGTGGGGGTTCTACCCATCTGCCTTCCCCTCCAACGGGATCTTCAGTGGCCCTATTCTTTTCCCCGTAACCAAACGGCGCCCCCGCCAACAGCATGAACATATATAGTTAATGGTGCGTTTTTTCATTGACCGTCAGTATATATACATGCTAACATACATACATTGATAAAATGCAAACATAATTCCTTAGAGAATTATAACAGACGATGATATAAATATATGCATAGATCATAAGTTAAAATGACATATATCCCGAAATATATATTTAAATATACATATGAACGTGCATAGTAGTCCAATGGAATAACAACACCACCATTAAGTAAAGTATACACTAGTATGCAACTAATTCAAAATGTAATTTAAATCGAATCGCATAAAATTGGAGATTATTTTTAAATGCATACTTTCTGAATGATAGTTTCACATAATTAAATCACAATTTTTATAATAATAATAATAATAATAATAATAATAATAATAATAATAAAAGCTTTATTTAAAGAAGGTAACACATTAGAGTTATATAACATACATCATATACATCTTATTTCTTCAAAAAACTCATACACGCACGCACGCACGCACGCACGCACACACACACACAATGCATATATACATCGACAAACACTCCATTAGTTAATTTTCTAGAAACAATATTAAGATCATGAAATAATACAGTACAAGCGGATTCTTACTCAAAATTCAGTTATATGTTTACTTTGTTATATTGTCATCTAAGCAATTAATCGTTAAATGATAATACATTACTCTGCAATAAATGTGATCCGTATCTATATTTAAATGAAATTAACGACGATGATGAACGAATCTGTACAGGCACACTATTCCATACTTGTGCAATTACAAAAGTAAAGGATTTTTTTCATATAATTTGTACGTGGCTTATAATCTTTTCCTTTGAAAAATAACCTCTTTAACAAAAATCGTTACGTTATAAGTTGCACACCTCTTGTATAACTCAGTGACCGCTTGTAAGGCTGAAGTAGGAAAAAAAGAAGAAGAAAAGCTTAAAAATCCCAAAGCCTTTTTTTAATTATAGTGTCTGCACCACAGCAAGCACCGTCAAACAGTACTGAGCTAAAGTTTATGCCAAATCTGAGATTCATTTCTTTCGGTCAGTTAGACAGGCTACATATTCAGGAGACGTTCTTGATAATAGTGCAATAAGCATCAAGTTCCATCTATAAGTACTTATGACATTTCTACACGATATACAACCTTACCTCACATCCTATCAAATACAAGATTATTGCTCTTATTCAAAAGACTTTTGCAAGAGAAACAAGATACTCCAGTATTGCATGGCAATACATGACGTCCCCTGCCGGTCAGATGTTTGACAGTAAATGTTTTTTGATGAATCAGACCAAACAAAAGGCTATGATCTAGACAAATAACAAAGGCATTCTACATTTCGCAACATTAACAAAACAAGTTTGAGTACATAATCTTCCTTACACATTTGTAAAAGATATACCTCACTTTTTTTTCTTCTTTTTTAATCCAGTAAGTTTACAAACAAATTAATATCATACAACAAGTAATAAAAAATACATATCAATTTCAAGTGATGCATTAATATATAACTCTATTTGAAGGGAAATAACTATCGAATATTTATTGAGTATAAATATAGACGCATTAAGCTCCATTATTCAGCTGTTTAACTAACGACTGAATTATGTTACCATAACAACCACAATTTTGGCCATATCACCAAATAAAATTGTTTGCAAAATCTCCATATATTCCTCTATCTATGTACCAAGTTTTACGACAATATCTTTTATAGTTTTCAAGTTATAGCATGATCCTATTTTGTGTGCAATTTTCTTTTACTATTTTGTTGCCATAGCAACCACAATTTTGGCCATATCAACGAAATTAAATAACGTGCATAATCTCCTTATTCTCCCTACCATATGTAAACCGTTTCATGAAAATATCTTTTATACTTGTAAGTTATCGCAGGATTCAGTTTTCCGGACGCAATGACGGACTGACGGAAATACGGGAGGTAAGCCTACAGTCCCCTCAGGTGACACATCGGTAGGGGACTACAAATATATATATTTGAGTTGTATTAAAGACACACGTTTTACTAACGGCAATTCAGACAATTAGTGTATTTACTAAGTGGACTTGCTAAGAAGTTTGTGAACACATATTCCTAGATAATATTTTCGTCAGGTATAAAACTATTGTTTATAGACAAATAGTTGGTATCCCAATGGGTACGAACTGTATACATCTTGTCGCAGATTTTTTGTGTATTCCTATCAAAGCGTTTTCATATTTAGTATTTCACCTGATACTCAGGCAGATGTCATTGAAGCCTTTAATAACACATCCCGATACCTGGACATATGAACATTGTCAACTTCAACTCAACAAAGCTAATATTTCTGATAGTGTCGCTTCTTTTCTCGATTGAAAATGATGAAATAATAAACAAAATCTATGACAAGAGATATGATTTCAATTTTGACATTGTATTTTCCTCGAGACAAATTTTACTGGGTATATATTTCTCAACTCATTCATTTTTAAACAGCTTGTAGTCGAGATGAGGACTTTAACATTCATAACTGTATATATAACTTAAAACCTTCTCAGCTAGGGTGGTTTAAGAACACTTCGCAACTAATGGCTATCACAACTTGACGTCTACAAATGTTGTGAGATCCTTGGCGATGATCACTTTCATACAATCTCATTAACTTAGAAAGTTTATCAGAAGAGTTAATCACCCTATCATTTTGTAACGCACTGCGTGGTTGACGCATGCAAAGTTCGCCACTATGCTTTCCTCTTTGATTGTGAGACGATCCCACAGATTGTGGACCCCTTCAATATTGTCTTGCTGTGCTCTTATCGATTTATTCTCTTGTTGCTCAGACTCTGCCAAGTCACAGAGAACTTGCTTTGTGGCATTGTTGGTCTTCTGTTTTCTAGTATTCATATACACATGCCCATATGTGTGTTTAATTTATATTGCCTATTAATGATGCCTAGATTGTTAAAGAATATAGCCTGACGGGGATTTATTTATTAAAACTGACCCGTCTAATTGGGATGACAATAGGGTAAGAGTGAGGTGCGATGCACTCTAGAACCTGGTTCAAGACCCCATCGGACGTTTTGCCACTGACCGTTCCAGGCGGGACCCCTATTGTCAACCCTTAACTGTTCGTGGTGTCCCATACTTTGCTTCTTCTTTGTATCCTAGTAATGTTTGTTTGTTTTGAATTTTGAATGCGTGTTTTGGTTGATGTTTTACATCCAACAAAGAAACAAGTTGCCTCAGTAGGCCTTATATTAGCTACGGATATTGTACAGATCAAACATAAATCAGTTGCCAGGTGTTTATTGGCAGATTAATTTTCTCTGTCTGTATGTCCAATCTTCAGATATGCGTCACACGAAAGTCAGCCACATATAAAACAACTGTCCCTTGTGTGACTCAGGCCCTGGAAATCACAGAAGTCAAGAGGACTCAAAAATGTGATGATTTCGAATCCAGAAATAATTTTCAGCTCTTTTAAAACTCCAAAGTTAAAGTTTTGGTTTGAAATGTTTGTAAATGTATGCCTTCGCATTAAAGGCATTCAATGTTAGAAAATTCTAGAAGGGCGCATTTTTTTATAAACTGATTGTTGTTTAAAATGTTGATCTTAATTCATATTTAAAGCGCGTAAATGTACAAAGGTACAGGCGACGTGTCCTCGCATACTCCTAAAATAGAAGCCGGAAGCTGGCAAAAGAAGTCAGAAAAGCAATACGAGAGAGAATATGCGTCATATGCAATACACTTGAAGACGAATACCACTTTGTTATTGAATGTAACATGTACATGTTAATGTTAATGAAATAAAACAACGAGTTTAAATCGTCTGCTCTGATTGCATCAACGCATTGTAAAACTTTCATTTCGATGTGTTTTCTTAGAAATAAATTGTAACACTTATACAACTGGGTATATAGGATTGTGTTAACCACTTCGAATAAGCGCAGCTTTCGATTTTCCTAGTTCTAAAATATGCCAACTAAAATTATTTTAAAATCATGGTTTACTAGCATTACTCAAAGACCTAATAATAAAGACCTAATAATAAATAGATTGGACACTACGAAAATTATCTAAATTTCACGTGACACAGTGCGAAATTTTCACAAATTATTTCCCAACTTTAAACAAACATATTATGAAGAGTTTTATAGATACAAGTTTTATTCATGCCAAATCCCATCACAAATTTAATTTCTTTCCAATGGTTGTATTTTTATTTCTCTTACATTTAGAGCCAAAAAGGAGCTTGACAGAAACTTTGACTATGTCAAAACCATGATTTTTAAGAGTAAAAAAGTCTGACATTTTTAACTTTAAACATATTTTTATACAATTTCTTATTTTCAAAATAAATATAAATTATCATAATCCCATTTTGCTATTTACAATGAATCTTTTGAATGTATTCTCATCAAACTCAGTGAACAATTGAGAGAGGAGATAGAAGGAAAAGTTCAGGTGCCACGTGATATTTTGGTTGCTTCATTGGTTAAGATAGGAAGTTTCCTATCTGTGTATTAATATGTCTGTGCCTTACTACTACAAATGGGTTTGCGAAAGAAATTTCGACATAATTAATGTTAATTACAGTGAATTTGAAACGACATTCAATTAAAATGGAAGTTATTTAGGATTATCCATGTTTCATTTTGATATAGACGGAACATCTGCCATAAATGGGTCAAACTTTTATGTTTTTTATATTATTTCCTACCAATTTTAAGAAGTTTACATCTTTATGCGGACTTCGATTCATATTATATGTTTTACCAGCACATTTCTTGTTTTCATATAAAGTGGGGTAACTCTCAAAAGATGTAAAGTTTAAACAAAACATTTTTTTTTTTACAAACTATTGCTCAGAACAAAATAACTATCACACACCTATTCTAAAACATACATTTAAAATAAGAAACAGATTTAATTTGCAACTTGGTTCGCTTTTTTGTTGTTGTATTATTCGTCAGTAAATTTGAATACAAATGACTGCCGCACAGGTAGTTAGTTATAAACGGGAGGTTGCGCTCGTTGGCTTATCAAACTTGAATGCATGAGCTATGCTAATACAGGGACGTAACGCCTTCATGACCAGCCCGACAAGGGACATCCCAATATCAATATTGGGGCGTCTGGCCAATAATTCTGACGAATATCGTACTCAAAGCGTCATTTTGGTTATTTTTTTTTATCCAAGTCAACAGTTTTGTAGACAGATTGCTATCAAAGATGGTAGATTCTACCTGCCGAAATAATTTAATTAGTGAATGTTGAACAGTTAATACGTACATACGTTCCAATATAATATATAGATATATGTATGTATTACTATCGAAAAATAGTTGTTGTATTATATGGTTGTTGCTGTTGTTGTAAACAAAATTATGGACGCCCCAATATGAAACCCTTCGTTACGCCCCTGTATTAATTAGGAACCCACGAATACCTGTCTTAACATCTCCAAGAGGGCTGGTGTGGCGCAGTCGGTAGCGCGGCGCATTCAATCCTCCGTGGTGCCACTGAGTTTCGTCGGTGTGTTCTTGGGCAAGACACTTGTCCTTAGCCCCGACCGTCGGATGGGGACGTAAACCGGGTGGTCCCGTGTATCGGTCTATCCTCCGAGCACGTTAAAGAACCATAGGATTCTATTCGATAATAAGAGTACGGCACGGTTCCCAGATTCCTACGTATCCTTCCCCTCTCTCTGGGCGGCTCTAAATAACCTATACTGTGTTGATGAGCCGTTAAACAACATTCAATCCAATTAACATCTCCAAGAAAATCGTTACATTTCCCAAATAAAATATATGTCGGAAAGCACATGCTATGTTTAGTTTGTTTGCATGACCTCTGAGGCAAGGCATTGTGACCCGGTGATTGGATATTACCATTTACCGCAACAAAAATAGTTTTTTTCATGTACAGAAATTTCTTTAAAGTGGGTACATCAGGATTTTTCTGGAAACATCTTAAATTATAAAATTGTTCCAGTTCATGATAAGACACTTATATCAATCAAAATATGATGTTAGAACCAATTTGTTAATGTTTAAACTTTGAAAACACCATATAGCTAGGACGGAATCGGACTTAAAATGCTGAAATTAACCCTGGTGCGTCACCTAGGTTAGCACGTATTACTGTGCAGCATGAATTTCTTTGCAAATAAGGGATACTTTTTAGGCTCATTCATTATGTTTTGGCCATGTAGAATAGAAAATATTAATATTTTGTCAATTTTAAATCGGACACCTAGACCCCCATGAAAATCCTGATGTACTCCCTTTAAGCCGTATGTTACATTTTGGATTTATTTATTTTTAACCACTAGTCTCACAGGAATCAAAATAATACCTTACAAAATGACGTCGACGCCGACGTCATTTTTTAGTGAGCTGCTTTAATGTTGCATTGTACACCTTCTGAGCTGAATCTTCTCGCCTCTCACCACTGCGGGTTCGAATCTCACTGGGAGCTCGACTTGTAAGTGAGAAAGTATCGATTCTTACGGATGGCGGGAGCTGTACAATACTGGTTCTACCCAGTAAAAGTGGATGGTCCGCCTCCACCACAAACAAATCGACCGTCATATATAACCTTATATGTGTTGAAAATTATTGAATTTATTGATTGAATTAGAGTTTTAAGGCGCACCAACACATGAAAGGTTATATGGCGCCTAACAGGAATGCACATGCCAGGCTCATCCTCCATGTACATCGAGATAAAATATGTTGAAAATGACGTAAAACACCAAACAAACAAGCAAAACAAATGATTTCAGGGTCGCATAATACAAACGAAATGTTAATACAGTGCTGATAAGTTACAGATAATAAAACATGTAAATAATGGACCTCCGTCTCTACAAAGACATTTCAAGTGCAGACATTTAATAAAATGTAGCCCTCACAGTGAGAAGTCTAGCTCTTAGGTTTTATATTGTGTACCTCTAATCGCTACCATTTTTGAACCTGTCTTCAAAATAGCTAATCATATCAACTTTGACTCGGACCACACATGTCATTACTTGGGGAATATCCACACATGTCATTACTTGGGGAATATCCACACATGTCATTACTTGGGGGAATACCCACACATGTCATTACTTGGGGAATATCCACACGTGTCATTACTTGGGGAATATCAGGCTTTTCGTGGGAGTCTACAGATCCTAGTCATAATTAACAAATACTTATAGTTGGGCCTTAAAGGGAGTACACCAGGCCTTGGGGCCTAATTTGTTTAAAAACATAAAATAGTATGAAATGAGCAATTTAAAACGCGAAATTGTTCATAGATATAGATGGAACATTAAAAGTTTCCTATAATATAGCGCTATAATTAAAAATTATAATTATCTACAAGTCTTAAAAGTTCATAGAGAAACCACTAAGTTATAAATAGCTGTCACGCAGAGAAAATCGGCGATACCTACACATTACGTTCGCTTTGCAATAATTGCAATTTATTTTACCACCAAGTTTAAAATAGCTATCCCTGGCGCGTCACCATAGTTAGGAAATACCTTCTTCGGATCGTTTATTTTATATGTTCAGCGTAATTTCTTTCGGTGTTTTATGGCTCATTTAGTTTATTTTTATCAATTAAATACACAAATAATGTATTTGAACAATTTAAAAAATGATACCAATCCTGATGTACTTCCTTTATTTAACAAAAGGAATGAGCCTATAAGTAAGGAAATGTATTTTGCCAATTATAATGTTCTATCTTTCGGTTACGTAACCCTTTTTATCCCACTGGGAGTTCGACTTGTCTAGTGAGAAACTGTCGATTCTTACAGATGGTGGTTGTACCCAGGAGAAATGGGGTAGTATGCCTCTACCACTAAACAATCGACTGTCATATATGGCCTAATATGTGGTAAATAAAATGACGTAAAATGCACCATTGAAACAAAACCACATTTTACGCCCGTATACAGTGTATTCATTTTTAAGACCGGAACAATATGATGCAAACACCATATTATTTTGATAGGTATGATATGTTTATGTTTTTTTGTTTTTTTTTACTTTTATTTTTTAGGGAGCTGCTGCCGCAGTGGAAAGCACGATGGACTTGAAATCCGCAGGACCCGGGTTCAAGCCTCAGCGACGCCACTGAGTTTCCCTTAACCTCGAAACCGGTCTCCAACCTCCGAACAATTTAAAGAACCATTACGATAATGCTTTTTTTAATATTAAAGTAAGGCATGTTTCTAGGACTGATTTCTATGTATCATTTCCTGTCTCAGGGACGGCTCGAAATAAATGTGTTGATGAGCCGTTAAACAACAATTTATTCAATTCATCTCGAGTTTAGTAGCAGGTTTTCATATCTATGAATCTCCTGAGATTCTATATGCCATGGTATTTAGTTGATTCATTCCAGACCGTGCATAAGATGTTGCACTATTGTTGCTGCAGATATTCTATAGTAAATCTATCACTCGTTAACTTCAGTGATTTGAGTGCACCGGACATAATTCATATTTAACGGAAATAATACATATGAGTCATGAAACAGTGACAAAATCGAGTCACCCGAAAAATCGATACAGTCATATTTTATACCTGTCTGATATAAGGGAAGCAACTCGAGTACTTATAAAACTCAGGTAAATAATCAATCCATGGTGTGTACATGATAAACATCATTAACTAAAAACATGGCGGCCGAGAGTGACGGAAATAGTGGTGACGGAGAAATATTCAGTTTACGGGAGTTTACAGAGTGTTTTGATTTGCCAGAATGGGTGGAGGTGGTAGGGGGTCAGGATTCTGGGCCCGCCCAGAAAAAATCGTGCAATATACAGAAAGGGATGATATTAATGTTACGAACTTTAGCTGTGGAAAATGTAACATTATCGTTTAACGACACCGACACTGGCATTAAGCGGATAGTTCAAGTCTCTCCCGACTCTCAAGTGAAGTTTAAGGTGTTGTTACCGTTTCCTGATTTCAAAAATCCACTCGGGCCAAGGACTGTGTATGCAACTGTTTCGGATTTATTAACAGTTTGTCCTACATATTTTAAAGCCAACGTATCTTACGATGACCCATATTTACCTGCAATAGTCAAATCAGGTGAGGTATTTAGATTCATACGTCAGATAAAACATGTCTGTGACCGCCGGCATTATTTGCAATGCAAGGATGCCGACGGCAATATCCTTGAACTGCCTGGCGAATGCCGCGGTGACTTTACCGCAGTGGTGGACGATACCCCATACAGCCTGAAAGAAATACTGGAACTCGGTCCTCTTGATCGGAAGTTGAAATTGTCACACGAAATGAGATTGGTTGATGAGGCGGGCAGTTTTGCTGTGTATGAGAACTTGACCCATTCCGATGGGACTGGCGTATTACAGAAAATTATGGGATTACCCTTAACATATAACGGTATGTTGTCCTTCCATAAGCCAGTTATGTTTTTGGCAGCTTCCCCAAGTAAGAATTTACAAGACGTGTGGAAGATTCCATTAGATCTGAATGTAAATGTCAAAAGATTTGTTGTGGAGGAATATGAAAAACCTCAGAGTAGACTGGACCAAGACTTACCGGTCTCTCCGGTTTGTAAAATGTTCAAACTGGGTGAGTTACTCGACACTTTCCACGAAGATTTTCCAGTTTTGGCAACTTTGGTTCATTATAAAGATGAGCCATTAGAGTTTAAGCACTGTCTTGAACCTGGTCGTGACGTTATCATTCATAGCATAGAACGGTATGACCGCATTTTAGCTAAATCAGGTGACATGTATTTTTCCATAGCTAAAGATTTGCACGGCAGATTACGAAAGACTTTAAGAAAGATGAACTCCATGGAGGACATAAAACTGATGTATTCTGACGGTGAAGAGTTACTGGTGAAAGTTTTTCAAGATGTAGCCTCAGATTTTCCCGTGCCATTCTCTCTACAGACTGGGGATGTGCTTAGATTTAAATCATTTAAAACAAAAATGCATAAAGTCAAATTAAAATCACATTCATTTGGTCCATACCCTGTCGTGCATTGTGAAAAACGAAAAGAAAGTGGCTCGTATGAAAAGATTATCTTGCCAGAAGAGTTGGAAGTATATATGCACGAAATGCCATCAAGTTCTAAAGAAGCAGGATTCTCCGCAGACGATGTCTTCCGATTCAAACCGGAACTTCCGCTCCGTGTTGATTACCTAGCGGATTCCACAAGTGTTTGGAGTTGTATGCCAATAACTTCAGAAATAGAACTGACAAACTTCGTAAACGAGCCCTTGGCAATAATTTCCCCAGTGACAAAGATAGACGACTCGACCATTATTGACTCAAAAGTACGAGACTGCTTGCTGGTGCCCGCCCGTCATCACATGATGTTGACAGTGAAAGAATGCCTGGGATTTCCACCTGGATATTTTACATTCCCAGAAAGACACCTTTATATATCATCCCCGGTGGAAAAGATCAGCAAGCAGTCGTATGACGTTCTGATATGCCACAACGACATGGCATATGAAGACTACACCGATTCTCCGAACAGCACAGGTGACATTGCACTCCCCACCAGGTACATTATAATACACGGGCTCTAGCAATTCACATCAGCTTACATAGAGAACATATATACCAGACTAACGTTACAGTTTAAATTAAAAATAAGTCTTACTAGATAGATAATACATTAGACTAGTACATGCCTTTTAAATGGAATTTTAAAAAAAAACATCGTATGAAAACTCATCAATTTTTTTTTTATCATATTCATCAAATAAAACTGAAGATATATAATCAATTTGATAATCGGATTAAGTTCAGTCACCGCTTTAAAATTTAAGATAGAAATGATGAAAAATAAAAGTTTGAATTAGCATTCAAATAGGGCTATTTGTGAGTGTCGTCTAATTTAGTAAGAAGTTATTTCAATGCGAACAATAAAACTAAATATATAAAACATCAATTACTTGTGTTATGTGACGGGTTTTACTTCAAAAATAAGCTGTTAACGGTCAGTATATAATTATGTAGTTTTGTTTATTCAAATAATATATTGTTAATTTACCAGTAATTGAAAATCACCCCTCGATACCTCCACTATACTTTTTATTGAAAAGTAATACTGCGTACTGAATTTATTTTTGTTTGTGAAATACACGTAAAAGACAGCGTTGCGTTTCTTTTTCCCTTTAGTTTAGTTATGATGAAATATAAATACGTATGCATATTTAATTGACTATTAAAAGTCTGTTTTATTTAATTATAACTACCAATATTTGCTTATTTCAGAACGTTATCTAAAGGATCAAAAGAATCGTTAACTGTCAACAAGCGTCTGTCAAAATCTCTTGGGCAAATATTTAAATCGAGGCCTAATATATTAAACAAAATCAAGTTTAAGAAGGGCGGTGGCAATGAGAAGCATCCGGTATCACTATCCGTGGGTAACGATACATATCAACCTGGGTCGTCCGAATATAGCGTTTCCGGTAGCGACGAACACTATGATGGTAGGTCGATCCCTTCGCCAAAACAGTATTTTAGTTATGACTTGCAAATATTACCTACATAGCAGAAATTAGACACTGTGCGATTAGACAAGCATACAGACTGAGTTTAACATATAAACTGCATGTTGCGTGTACAGTATACTTTGTTTAGCAAACACACTGTATTTTACATGTACAGTATACTTTGTTTAGCAAACACACTGTATTTTACATGTACGGTATACTTTGTTTAGCAAACAGACTGTATTTTACATGTACAGTATACTTTGTTTAGCAAACAGACTGTATTTTACATGTACAGTATACTTCGTTTAGCAAACAGACTGTATTTTACATGTACAGAATACTTCGTTTAGCAAACAGACTGTATTTTACATGTACAGTATACTTCGTTTAGCAAACAGACTGTATTTTACATGTACAGTATGTACAGTATACTTCGTTTAGCAAACAGACTGTAGTTTACATGTACAGTATACTTTGTTTAGCAAACAGACTGTATTTTACATGTACAGTATACTTTGTTTAGCAAACACACTGTATTTTACATGTACAGTATACTTCGTTTATTTTACATGTACAGTATACTTTGTTTATTTTACATGTACAGTATACTTTGTTTATTTTACAGGTACAGTATACTTCGTTTATTTTACATGTACAGTATACTTCGTTTATTTTACATGTACAGTATACTTTGTTTATTTTACATGTACAGTATACTTCGTTTGACAAACAAACGGTATTTTGTATGTATAGTATATGTTGTTTAACAAACATGTTTAACATGGAAACTGTGTATTGTATAGTCAGCAATACATGCATTTTACATGTAAATTATATTGCATGAACAGTATGCAATGTTTAACATGTAAACTGTATACGGCATGTTCATACATTGTTTAACATGCAGATTGTATAGTGTATCGTACATGGTTTAACATGCAAGCTGTATACAGTGTTGTGTGTGTAGATTGGATATTGTATAGTACATTGTTTAACAAGTAGATTGGGTATTGTATAGTACATTGTTTAACATGTAGATTCGATATTGTATAGGATAGTGTTTAACATGTAGATTGGATATTGTATAGTGCATTGTTTAACATGTAGATTGGATATTGTATAGCACGTTGTTTAACATGTAGATTGGATATTGTATAGTGCATTGTTTAACATGTAGATTCGATATTGTATAGGATAGTGTTTAACATGTAGATTGGATATTGTATAGTGCATTGTTTAACATGTAGATTGGATATTGTATAGCACGTTGTTTAACATGTAGATTGGATATTGTATAGTGCATTGTGTAACATGTAAGCTGTAAATTGTATAGTTCATTGTTTAACATGTAAACTATACTTTATAGTACACTGTTTAACATGTAGATTGTGTATTGTATAGTACATTGTTTAACATGTAAACTGTATACTGTATAGTAATTATACATTGTTTAACATATAAAGTGTATATTGCAAAGTCAGTATACATTGTTTAACATATAAACTGTATATTGCATAGTCATTATACATTGTTTAACATGTAAAGTGTTTGTTGAATAGTCATTATACATTGTTTAACATGTAAACTGTATATTGTATATATACATATATTAAAACTTTACATGTTAAACTAAGTGCATGTATGTGCATAGGCAATATTATGGTACTTTACATGCGAAATTACATATGTAGTTTAACATGTAAAGTAAGTATATATTATGTATAATATATATTTAGTTTAACATGTAACGTTTACATTACCTTAACATTGCCTATTCAAATACATGTATAATTAGTTTTACATATACCTTAACATTGCATATACACATACAGGTATACTTAGTTTTACATGAAAAGTGTATATTGCATACATATGCCCATACATGTATAATTAGTTTAACATGTAAACTGTATATTGTATACACCTTAACATCGCATATACATATACATGTATACTTAGTTTTACCTGAAAATTGTGTATTGCATACATTGCATATGCACATATACTTAGTTTTACATGCAAGCTGTATAATGTATATATAATAATATCTAGTTAAAATATACACATATTATGTTTTACATTCAAAATGTATAATGTATATATACATGTAGTCTAACATGCAAACTGAATTATATATAAATATATTATATTGTGTATCAACATAAACTGATATTCTAAGCTCACCATGAACCCTGTATTTTATACACATAAACTATGAAATGTATATATATTTGTGTAATATACATGTACATAGGGAGAAATATTTGTGAACAGGGCGTCTAGCTATGACGAGATACACAGAAATCAAGCGTATGCATTCACATATACATACTACTTTGTTGTGCATATTAACAGATATACTTTAAATTCTGCTCTGATGTATTTATATATGTAATGTCAGAAATGTCCCTATTTCAGAGGATAACATATACGAATCAATCAACGTCAAAGGAGACAAAGGTACCAAATAGATGACATGATGACAAGCGGTGGTGGTATAACGGTGAGTAAATACCACACATGTATAGTTTGACCTCTTAACTGTGAATAGATACCATATATACAGTTTCGTCACTTAACACGAGTAAATAACACGTATAGTTTGATCCTTAACGCTGAGTAAGTACCACTATTAGTTATTGGGTTTGTTACTGACCCCCTACAGAAATATGTGGCGTCAGTAAGATGTATAGGGGGCAAAGCAATAGCCGAGTCCCCCTATATATCTGACTACAGAAATATGTGGCGTCAGTAAGATGTATAGGGGGCGAGGCAATAGCCGAGTCCCCCTATATATCTGACTGACCCCACATATTTCTGTAGAGGGTCAATAACAAACCCAATAACTGATTTATTGCATCGAGCACCTTTTTTTTTTAAGGCAAACACCGATATTTAACCCATTTTAATGAAGCGTCGACGTCATTGAGACGTTCGCGCAATTTGGCGTCATGACGTTGACGTCACGACCGGTACAGTTTAAAAACATTATTATTTTACTTATTATGTTTGTTACTAACGCCTTAAAAAACTATTTGCAAATGATTTAAACTTTGAATCGGAATTGTAGTCCATATTGTTTCAGTGACCCTCTATGACATCTACTGACCCACTATAGAATAATAGAGGGTCACCATGTGACGCTCTAATCCAATGAAATTCCTAGGATTTTGTGCGAGGTGCAATAAACATGTATAGTTTGTTCACTTAACTACCTACCATACATGCATAATTTGGTCACTTATGGGGGTATTCATTTAATCGTACTAGTAGAATACCGCTTAAGCCGGTTCTAGGGAGCGGCAGAGGTGTTGCACCCGTTATTACCTCTCATGAACAGACGCAATAAAACCTAGTCTGCGACTTTTCTCGCTTGTTTGTGGCTTCCATTGGATCTCCTGTTCAGTATTTAATGACATTCACACCAGCCTTTGTTTAGTGATGTGTGTGGAGGCAGTAAAAAGTCGCACCGACTGCAAATCAGTAGTGTTATTGCTTACTGGTCCTTTGGATCACCAAACCCAATATATGTGGTTTTAAAGTAAAATACCGCTCAAGCCGGTGCTAGGGAGCATGAGAGCTGTTATTACCTCTCATGAACAGACTCAATAAAACCGAGTCTGCTACTTTTCTCTATTGTTTGTGTTTGTGACTTCCAATGGATCCCCTTTTCAATATTTTACTTTAATATCCCATTCCTGTGTATACCATCATTGTAATACGAGTGAACTTTAAACATCATGATTAAACAAACGTACGTCAACGTTTTGCGTATCAGAATTTGACTAATTATGCTGATGTATATAAGCTGCCACTGTACACTTCACAGGTATGTAGATGTAGGTAGTAACTAACACATACATTCATTGATCTACATATGTTTTTGATTAATATTATTTCTCTACACTTCTGTTTCGTGTGAAATTATTGGAAATTCTAATACACCCGCACTATATAGCCTAGTTTAAAATATCTCGTTATATTGAACGATATATCACTGTAATTTTTGCAACGTTAGGAGAATAAGCATTGCGCATTGCGCATTCCGCATTGTAACGTATGCAACGTTAGGAGAGCAAGCAAAGCAATGCGAAAGCTTTCAGATGTTTGCGTTATTTTCACATTTTAGGGGTATTAGAATAGAAATAGAACATCGTTTACGGTGAATTATCTATAATATATCACGGTTTGTCGTTCAATTGTAAACAATAACTTCACTCGCCCTTCGGGCTCGTGAAATTATTGTTTACAATTGAACTCCAAACCGTGATATATTAAACGATAATTCACAGTAAACGATGTTCTATTTCTTAAATATAAGTATATAATATCACAATGTCTTGATTATAGAGGTTTACACTGGTAATGTGTTGGTTAATTATGCAATAGTATCATATGCTGGCAAAGAATATGCCATGGTGGTTGTGTACATGGCGGTATTGATAAGCTCTCCAATGCATGCAGTTGGAGTGTTACGTCCCTTCAACAAATGTAAGGCCAACATATTGTTCTCTTGTTGCTCTAGCTTCTGCCAAATCATTGAGTACTTGCTTTATGGATTTCTAGTGTTTTTTTATATTCATATATACATGATCATTTATGTGTTATACAGCATATTAATGCTGTCTATAACCTGGCGGGGATATCTTTATTTACACAGTCCCGTTTTTTTGGGATGACAACAGGGGAAGAGTGAGGTTTGGTGCACCCTAGAACCTGGTTGAAACACCCAATGGCCTTTTTTTGCCACTGACCGTATCAAGGCGGTAGCCCTATTATCAACCCTGTCATATCTTGCCTATAAATCATCTTTGTAATTGTTGTTTGTTTCTGTGTGTGTTTTGGTTGGCTGTGGACCTTGAATGCCACACTTTGTAGGAATGATCAGTACCAAGCCTAGTTAGGCATGTTCGACTTTTATATCTTCTCATACAGGTTATAATAGCCTAAAGGAGTCTCCATTGCCCTTCCATAGTAAAGTTAGAATTTTGACAACCTGTTAAAAACTCAAACCTCGTTAGAATTCTCGGAAACTTACTTTATCATGCAAATAAACATGTCTGCTATTAAACATCAACAAGGAAATAGGGGGTTTAATACCTTCTAAGAAACATTTCTTCAGTTGTATACCAACACCGGGTCAAAGGTCAACACTATTTTTACCCCTTGCCATTTCATACCCTGTCTACTTTCACTTCTCAAATTTATATCAAAAACTCTCAAAAACATGATGAGCTGCATTTTCAAATATCAACAACATGTCCAGAATACAGTTACAGCCAAAAAATAACAAGAAACTGAACTAAAAAAAGTTTTTAAAGAAAAACAGATTGGCACTCTTTAATACAGAACTATTTTCGATGCACCAGGCAAGCACATCCTGTTGATTTAGTGTAATTAGACCTATAGGGACAGAGATGTCACACGGTGATGAGATCCACTGAGCTACCTAGGCCACAGAAGTGTTCTGGAATATCATTCTTTAAATACACTCACACTATCTTTTATTCATTGAGCGTGTGGTAGATGTAACCATGGCAACAAATAATCACACTATAAAGTCACATTTACATGCAGAAATCCACTCATGTAACGTATCTGGCCTCTGGAAATTGAATAATTGAATAAGCTTATTTTGTTCGACTCACTTCTTTAGTCCTACCTTTATTTTATCAGTACTTATAATATATTGTTCATTGATTTGAACTCTGTTTTGTTTAAAAAATCTTACTAGATTTATTACGTTTTCTCTCTCTCTATTATCACTGAACTCTCACGAAGGTGTAAACAAATATAATGTTCAAAATACCGGTTCCGGTTGACCTAGAATGTGTCGTATATAGCATGAATACTTATATTTACATTATATGGTTAAAGAATTCTTGTTTACCTGTATTAGTTGTAACTCTTTTTGAACGCTTGAAGGACATTCGTGTACAATGACATAGGTTGTCTAGTAGTAATACCTGGCCGTATAACGTTCAAAAGCAATTATCCGCACCTTGGAGATCACTTTGTTCTCCATACACTTGATTACTTACACACCTGAGCGAATGTTGAATGGGGATAATATGTGCCAGGCAATATGATGGATGGTGCAGTAACAATGAACTAGATGCGACACAGTGAACTATTCTTTCGCAAGTCTGCGAATGCTGCTGATGTAAATACAAACAGCTATTTGGCATCAAGTCAGAAAATGTAAATTGTTCGAACAGTTATGTCTGTTGAGCGATTATGTAGGTAGAAAATGATAGTAAGTTGATGAATTAGTTACAGTAACTAATGACAACACAGTAGGCCGTGAACACGTGCATCGCTACACAATATATAATCTGTTTTACTTGGAACAAAGTGGATTCTATATTAACAAATGATACCCGTTCAAGACGTACACGGAATTTAAACTTCGACAAAGTTCTGATATAGTCGTCACATATACATTTAAAGTTAATTACACACCTTATCAGGCCTGAGTTTTTTTTCTTCAGATTTTATAAAAACGGACGGGATATTTTTTTATTTTTGTTTTACATATAATATAAGCTTTTTTTTCAGCGTCTCTATGTATTACTCCAGTATCACTTTAACTTAACACCTGCGTGCATATATTAAATTAAAAAAAACACGATTTTTCTTAGTTTATATATTCGCTACCATATGTTTATATATAATATTGGAAATTTTAGAAATATTGAAAAAAGTGCTATTAATGATTGAACAAATGCAAATTATGTAGGAAATCTAAAGGGACGCAGTGAGTTTTTGAAAAATCAAGACTGCCGTGTGTCCCTTTAAATTGTAACATTTATGAAGTAAAATTTAAGATGTTTAAGATGAAAACACAATTTAATGTCGCTTCTGTCCGAAAAGTTGCGATTAAGGATTTACGTAAATAAAACAAAGCGCAGTGCAGAGTTTTCAATAAATTGTATTGACTTTTTTTTTAAACAGCTCATCAACACATTATAGGTTATTTTTAGTCAAACAAGAGACAGGAGAAGGAACATTGGTGTCCATGTTCTAAATGATGAGTTCTATACAAGATATATGCACTGGCCTTAACGTGTTATATATGATGCATACACTGACATTAGCGTGGTCTATATGATACATACACTGATATTAACGTGTTCTATAGGATACATACACTGCCATTGACGTGTTCTATATGATACATATACTGACATTAGCATGTTATATATGATACATACACTGGCATTAACGTGTTCTTTGATACATACACTGACATTAGCATGTTCTAAATGATACATACACTGGCATTAACGTGTTCTATATGATACATACACTGACATTAACGTGTTCTGTAGGATACACACACTGCATGAATGTGTTCTATAGGATACATACACTGGCATTAACGTGTATGGTATGACACATACACTGACATAACGTGTTATGTGTGATATATACACTGAAATTAACCTATTCTATATACTGACATTAACGTTTTCTATATGATACATACACTGGCCTTAACGTCTTCTATATGATACATACACTGACATAAGCGTGTTCTATAGGATACATACACTGACATTAGCGTGTTATTTATTATACATACACTGGCATATAACGTGTTCTATATGATACATACACTGGCATTAACGTGTTATGTATGACACATACACTGACATTAACGTGTTCTATATGATACATACACTGGCCTTAACGTGTTATATATGATGCATACACTGACATTAGCGTGTCTATATGATACATACACTGATATTTACGTGTTATGTGTGATATATACACTGAAATTAACCTATTCTATATACTGACATTAACGTTTTCTATATGATACATACACTGGCCTTAACGTCTTCTATATGATACATACACTGACATAAGCGTGTTCTATAGGATACATACACTGACATTAGCGGTTATTTATTATACATACACTGGCATTAACGTGTTCTATATGATACATACACTGGCATTAACGTGTTATGTATGACACATACACTGACATTAACGTGTTCTATATGATACATACACTGGCCTTAACGTTGTTATATATGATGCATACACTGACATTAGCGTGTCTATATGATACATACACTGATATTTACGTGTTATGTGTGATATATACACTGAAATTAACCTATTCTATATACTGACATTAACGTTTTCTATATGATACATACACTGGCCTTAACGTCTTCTATATGATACATACACTGACATAAGCGTGTTCTATAGGATACATACACTGACATTAGCGTGTTATTTATTATACATACACTGGCATTAACGTGTTCTATATGATACATACACTGGCATTAACGTGTTATATATGATACATTCACTGGCATTAATGTGTTATGTATGATTCATACACTGACATTAACGTGTTCTATATGATACATAAAATGGCATTACCGTGTTCTATATGATACATACACAGACATTAACGTGTTATATAATAATGACACCCTACACTAACATCAACGTGTTATATATGATACATATTTACATGTTATATATGATACATACATTGATATCAACGTGTTCTATATGGTACATACAT